>JAQZBX010008107.1:0-48847 GCA_029593785.1 Cabassous unicinctus | reverse complement strand
AAAAAAGAAATGCTCAGATAAATGTCTGTTGCATGAATGACCAAGTCACAAGGACAGACTTTGGACAGAATCTGCTTTTACCTTGCAAATCCCTGTTTAACCATGAGCATTTGTCGTCCTCTCAAAAGTACAAGTGCTACATCTGAGAAGAGACTCAATCATTTTTGCAGAGATATATGTGAGTAAATAAATAGTACGCATCCTATGTCATGCACGGGTTGCCGCTAGTCTATTGATAATTCTCTCCTGCACAAAGCCCTCCCGGGTGGATTGAAAACAATGTCAGGATTTTGCAAGCATATTGGGCCTATTTCCTGTAAATTATCCCCAACTTCTAGTCTATACAAAAAAAAAAAAAAGATGGCCCACCCCTACGCCTCCTGAAATTTTCTATTTCTCATGGCTGGACACTGTGTCATTGGTTCATTCATTCACTGAAAAACTCCTGGTTGCACACCAAGAATTGGCCTAGATCTAATTCTAAGTTCAAGGATTTCCTTAGAGAAACCCACAGATAACATCTAAGCAGGTGGGCAGAGGTGACAGCAGCCCGGGAGGCCAGAGCCGGCTGTCAGCCCGAGGCAGCGCCCCCTCCAAGGGAAGGGTCTTCGCACGGCGTTCAGCAGACAGGGAGCCGAGGCGGGGAGGTCCCTCTCCCCGAGGCCCGCCGCGTCCCCTCGGGAAGGCAGGGCGCGCTGGCCGTGCGGGCAGGAGCGCGGGGGGAAGGGCTGGGCGCGGGGACCTGCGGGGAGAGGGGCCTGGCCCCGGGGAGCGCCCCCGGTCCCTCTGCGCGGCGTGCGCCCCAAAACTCGAGGTCCCCGACCGGCTTGCCCTGTCCCGTCGGGGGGCCCCCGGGAAGCCCCTCGCAGGCCCGCTGGCAGAGGACGAGAAATCCGCGCGGGGCACTCCACAGCACGAGCGAGGGTCCCGGAGGGGCGGCGAAGGCCGGGGAAGGCCCGTATTGGCGCCGAGCACTTGGCTTCCGCGAGAAACGCAGGCAGGCGCGGGCTCAGCCCCTCGCCCGGTCACGATCACGAGGACCCCCAACGCTCCTGCGGTGACCAAGGCGTCCCGGAAGGAGCCGGGGGAGCCCGGGCGGGGCCGGGGGCTGCGAGGGAGGCCGCGGGCGACCCCCGGGGTGGGCGGGGGCGGGAGGCTCCTGCCGGTCTAGCCGGGGCGCCCCTGCGCTTTGGAGAGCACCTCGGGGGCTGCACCCCTCTGCTCATCCCTGAGCCGGGCAGCTGCGCACTGGCCGAATGTTTGTTTTATATTGTGAAAATAGCGCCTGCTTATTAGCTCCAGAAAGGCACCAAAAGAGGTAGACGTGCCCTGTCATCAAGCCCTCCACCCTCAGAGCACCAGCAAACATTCGGGAGTCCACCCCCTGAGACTTCTTTCCTAGGCATAGAATACACACGTACCCGTGTATAAAGCAAAATCAATCAGAGCACACTCTTTGTAACTTTTTTTTTTCATTTAACATGCTTTGGGTGGTCTATTTTCCATGTTAAGAAATGTAGATCTACACCATCTTTATCTATATTTCTGTATTTTATAGGTATATTGTGTAATGACCAAAGCATGTCAGGTATACATGATTGATTTGATTAATTATGGCAAAAAATATGAGAAACACGTGGCTGCATCCCAAAGCTCTTTTACACAATTGTTATGGTTTCTGCGTCATTTAAAAACACCATCATCGCGGAGCAGGTGTAGCTCAGTGGTTGAGCACCTGCTTCCCATGTACTCAATCCCGGGTGCCTCCTAAAGAAAACAAACATCGTGGCTCAGTTTCTCCCAGTGATCATAATTAGCTTTTCATCCACTCTGGCAGTGGGAGTCCTCTCCACGTGGCCTCTTCCTGTTCTTTCCCACCTGGGCAGGTCTCAGGCACCCTTCTTTCTTTTTTTCTGGTATCTGGCCCTTCTTTTCTGACAAGATGGTCCAGGCTCACCTCGTTTTTGGATGCCCTGACATCCTGCGCCGTGACTCTCAAGGAGTCCTGATTCCTTCTGGAGGAGAGGAGCAGGGTGGAGCCTGAGAATGCGAGTCCTCCCAAGTGTATAGTGGCAGCTGAAGCAGCATCGGCTCGTGGACTGGCAGGGGTTTAGGGTCAGCTGGGTGACCTTTGCCATGGCCATGCGGCACAGCCTCCCCAACCCCCTGCTCCCGGCTCTGTGCCCCTGCACTGACCTGGAAGGGCTGGCCCTGGGGCTCTCTGGCCCTCTGGCTTCCAGGTGGCTCTGGCTGCTAGGAGGGACCATCAGGAGGTGGGAGGGAGAGATGAGGGGCCCCAGCTTTCTTCTCGTGGGGTTCCGGAGGGTGGGCTGTATCTTCTCAGCTGAAGGCCACCATTCTGATCACACACCCTCTCCACATAATGGGAACAAGGGGCTCTCCCCCTACCTCTCCCAGGGATGGGCTTTTCTGTCCCTGCATTAACTTCTCCTCTGGGACCTAGCTTGAGTGTGCCATCAGTGCCTGCCAGAGACCCTAATGGATGCGATAGGATTCAGGGTGATTTTTAAAAATATTTTTCTGTATTTTCCAAACTTTCCATGGAGATCATGTTTTGCATTTGACTTTTTAAAATTTATTTTTCAGATTTATTTTATTTATTTATTTCTCCCCACTCCCTCATTGTTTGCACTTGCTGTGTCTGTTCATCTTCCTTGTTTCTTAGGGAGGCACCGGGAACCGAACCTGAGACCTTTGCTGTGGGAGGAGGCACCTAATCGCTTGAACCACTTCCATTCCCTGCTTTGTTGTGTCTGTCAATTATGTTTTTCTTCTTGTGTCCCTTGTTGTGTCATCTTGTCGCATTGCTCGCCGCACCTGCCCATCGTGCCAGCTCGCTGTCTTCTTTAGGAGGCACTGGGAACTGAACCAGGGACCTCCCATGTGGTAGGCGGGAGCCCAATCACTTGAGCCACATCCGCTTCCGCATTTATGATTTTTAAAAATGTTATCAAGAGACATTATGCAAATCCTTCTGTTGAGGGTTCCCTGACCAGGGTCCCCAGGGGCACATTTCTGGAAATTCCTGCACAAATGGCATCTAGACGGTGCTCCCCACATTTGTAACACTTACCTCTGAGCAGTGGGGCATGAGGATTGCTTCTTTCTTCTACTTTTCCTATAGAGCACGCATTTTTACAATATGTATGTATCATTTTTCAAAAAGATGAAATTTTTAAAATAAACTTCAACAGAAAAAAAACACAAAAAAAGATAAAAAGACAAAATAAAAGAAAAATAAACTCCTGGGCAATATGAACACTTTGATGCTTAAAAGCAGGAGCCAGCAAACCTTTTCTATAAAGGGCCAGATAGTAAGTTTTTAGGTTGTGGAGCCTGAGAGCTGGAATCAAGGTATAATGTAGGTATTCAAATGAGAGAACACAAATTCCCACAAATTTTTATTGATGAAATTCAAAATATAATGACAGCAACAATAATTGTTGTAATATGGATATACTAATGAGAGGAACGTAATTCTTTTTCTGAAATTCCCAAAATTAGTGCTCCTTGTCATCCAGATCGATTGCAGATGTTCATCCCCGCGTGCTGGTCTGCAATGAGATTTTACATGGTCCTTCCTGGAAATTCCTCTTCGTGTCAGTGGGAACTGATCATATCGATATCAATCCACAAGCATGTAATTTTCCTCGAGCACATTCACTGCCTGGAAGGCATTATACAATTAGATTCTTCTCTTGATATTTGGTATGCCATTCCATTGCAGGTTAATCACTTTTAATTGACGGCTAGGTGGATGCTCCCAAATTGCAAAGCTAAATGGATTTTGAAATATGGAAATGTCCTTTCCGTTTGCATGAGTGGCTCACAAACTCTGCTGGAGCCATAGTTTGGGCTCAGAAAATATATCCACTTTGAATTTATGTGGGAAAGGAGATCTTGCTTCTTTTTTTTTTTTTTTAAAGATTTATTTATTTATTTATTTATCCCCCCCTTGCTGCTTGTGCTTGCTGTGTCCATTTGCTGTGTGTTTCTTCTGTGTCTGCTTATCTCCCCCTTGCTGTGAGGTCCTGCTGCATCAGCCCACCGCGCCGCGCGGGCCGGCCTGCCCTCACAAGGAGGCCCCGGGAAGCGAACCCGGGGTCTCCCATATGGTAAACGGGGGCTCTATCGACTGAGCCACCCCGCTTCCCCTCTTGCTTCTTTTTTTAACTTTGATGGCACAGAAAGTGTATTAAGCAGCTCGGTACTTATTGTGATTCAGGCAAAGCTATGGCTGAAATGACTTTACCACCCATACAGGCACCATTTTGTCTGAATTTTAGACTGAATTCATTAAGAAAAAATAACAAGTCTACAGCTAAAGCTCATTTCCAAAGCCATTCGGTGTTTGATACGAGTGGTTGAGGGTGGTTCTTCTCATTCAGAAAGATTTTAATCCTGACCCGAGCTCAAAAAAATCGCAATAAAACTTTACTATTGCCAAACCACTGAACTTCTGGACAGGTCAGAATGTTCAGCTTCTCCTTCTGACCAAAGCCTACAGAACTGATGATGTTTAAGTCCACGAGAATGACAAAGTTCACCGGTGACACTGCTGATTCACTAATACATGACGGATTCACATATTTTCCCCAAAATGTCTGCTAATGAATAATACAATGAGTAACCATAGGCTTTACACACCTCACATTTTCACAAGCTTTGCAAGTACGTCCAACTAAGCCTTTTTCTGCTCCACATATCTTTTCATCACCATTGGTTGTAACACATCTTAGTGGATCCTGCTGCAGGTTGTACTGAATCTGTGTTCTCTCAATGTCTTTAAAATATTTCCATGGCAGTTTGTTCTTCAGGCACTTCAAACTCTGCATTGATCCTTGGAATAACCAGCCTCAATCGAGCAGTGTCAGCAACATCAGACGACTCACCAAAAGCCAAGGAGGGGAGCAGATGTGACTCAAGTGATTGGGCTCCCGTCTACCATATAGGAGGTCCAGAGTTCGATTCCTGAGGCCTCCTGATGAAAGGCAAGCTAGCCTGAGCGGCGAGCTGGCCTGAGAGGTAAGCTGGCCCACACAGAGCGCTGCCCCGCATGGATAGCTGGCACAGCAAGATGACACAACGAAAAGAGACACAGAAGAGAGACAATAAGAGATGCAGCAGACCAGGGAGCTGAGGAGGCGCAAAAGATTGAGCACCTTTCTCCACTCCAGAAGGTACCAGGATTGGTTCCCAGTGCCGCCTAAAGAGAAGACAAGCAGACACAGAAGAACACACAGAGAGCAGACAGTGAGCGCAAAACAATGAGGGGTGGGGGAGAAATAAATAAATTAAACCACAATATCATTTTAAAAAAGCCAAGGAAAGGGGAGCAGGTGTGGCTCAAGTGATTGAGCACCTGCTTCCCATGTGTGAGGTCCTGCGTTCAATCCCTGGTACCTCCTAAAAAAAAAGCCAAAGACAACCACTCTGCCTCATCTGCCTGAGTTTGTAATTGACCTCTGATGCTTCTCCCAACATTCTCATCTTTGAGCAACTGTTCTCTCCAAGTTTTAGGTTTTGTGGGCCAAAAGGCAGAATCAAGGATATTACGTGGTACTTACTTTTTACGTATTTTATAAGGTACTTACTTTTTTTAAGGTAAAACTAAGTTTATTTGGGGGAAAACTGCCTTATTTCCTTGCTCGACAAGGTGACTCCCCACCACAGCGGTGCCCGGTTGTTAAAATGAGTAACCTAAGCACTGCTGCAGTTTATGTCTACATGACATTTGTGAACCATTGCCAATTTGCGCAAATGACTCAGTTTCCTATGAATCCCGCTGACTAAGCCAAGTCTACACATCCTGCAGAAGAAAACCCACCAGGAAACAGGCCGAGCAATGCCCACTGCTAGACAGCCTTTTGGTTGGTCTTTAAGTGGCTGACAGAGCTCCAGCTTCGAGGGTCCCACCTGGTAAACCAACCAGCTTTGTTTCTGTGCACAACATGACTGAACAAGTGTCTTTTCACAATAATCCCTTTTAAAAGAAGCATCTGACTACGCACACGCACTTTAAACACTGTTGTTTGGCACACTCTGAAATGCAGTGTTTTCGCTTTGGTTTTTGACCCCAACATTGTCATGTCATAAATTAAAAGACCAACAGAGAATTTATCACTGCTCTGATGCATTAGTGCTTGGGAGTAGCCTGGGGTTCTCTTCCTCATCCAAGTTTATAAAAAGCAACTTTGGAACTTCAGTCACCCCTCCTTCCTACTCCACAGCTGAATGTCAGTATTTTGGGGACACTAGTCCAAGACATCTCAGCCCCCTCTGCACTTCCGGTGGCTAAGGAGGCCTGGGACTTGTCTCTCAGCAAAATGCTTTTAGTTAAGCACCAGCCACTGCTTCCTTTCCTCCTGGGACAGCAGCCGCAGGACAGAAGGGCCAGGGCTCTTTCTGATCCTCCTCTCGGCACCTGCCTTCCTTCCGGTATTCCCAGAGGTCTGTTTCAGGTAACCTGTTCTGCTGGTATTTTTTTTAACGGTGTCGTAAAGCTTGTCCAGCCTCCAGACTTTTCTTTTTCTTTAGGAGGTACCGGGGATTGAATCCGGGACCTCTTACTTGGGAAGCAGGCGCTCAACCACAGAGCCACAGCGGCTCCCCAAGCCTCCACACTTTTATATATTTATGCCCCTCTCATCAGCACAGGTGCCTCTAGGTCTAGGATTTTTGCTCCCACGTGGCTAATGAGCGGCGCCCACGGCCTCTGGCCAGGTCTCCCTTGTGCGCTGCCTGGTCCTTTCGGAGAAAGGGGCTGGCCTGGGCGAGGGGTGGGCGAGGCGCCTTCACTGGAAACACGTGTCATCTCCTGGGTGGGGATGGCTCCCCGCGTGCGTTCCAGCGCCCTCCCACCTCAATTCTCTGGAGGTGTATTCCCCAAGTGACCGGGTGGGGCTGGCAGCCGGCACCGCAGCGGCCTCCGGCGCGGCCCGGGGGAGGCCGAGCAGCCGCGCGCTCACGCCCCTCCGCAGCGAGTCTGGACCCGCGAGCCGAGGGCGCGCGCGCGGAGACGGGGGGCGCGGCCGCGGGTTGGCGCCCCTCGGCCCCGCCCCGCGCCGGGAGCTGCGGAGCAGAAGCTCGAGGTGGGCAGACGCGCGGGGCGGGGCCGGCGCTGGAGTCCGCGGGCGGGCGGGGACCCTCGGGGCCCCAGGGCGCAGCGGGGGCTGCGGGGGCTGCAGGGTGGGACGCGCGGGCGCACGGACGCACGGACTCGCGTGGTCGGCGGCGGGAAGGGGGAGCGCGGCGCCCCCGGCGGCGATCGCGGGGCCCCACCCCGCCGGGGAGAGGGCGTCCTGGCTCTGGAAGCGCGCGGCCCCGCTCACGCACGGTGAGTAGCCGGCGCCCCGATCCCGGGGGACACCCCGGGGAGGCCTGGGGCCCTGGTTCCGGAGGTGTGGCCGGATCGGTGGAGAGGTGGAGAGTCCAAAGCTCCGGGCACGGCATTTGGGGAAGTTCTGCACGGGGAATCCGCTTCGAGCCAGAGTCCCCAGGTACCTGGTGAATTTAACAGGGTCCCCCTGGTGAGACTAAGCAAGGCCAAGCTCTGAAGGGGCGAGCCCCCCCACCTGGCTTCGCGGCTGCAGCGCCATCCTTCCTGAGTCCCGGTGAGCTCAACAGGCCGTGGAATAGGGAGTGAAGGCAAGAAGCTCCAGCGAGGGGGGGGCAGTGGAGGGGCTCTGCCAGGTCCTGCTGGGCCACCCAGCCCCCCAGGCGGGCTGCGGGCGGGGCCCAGGGGACTGCAGAGGCAGGGCAGCGAGCCTGGTGCCCCGGGCACCCACTGGGAGCTGGCCGCTGGGCAGGTCAGAAGGGGAGAGGCTGAGCGCTTTGATGACACAGGATGAGCAGAGGCGGGATTGTGAAGTCACAGAGGAAGTGGGCCCGGGCCCAGGCTGGTTGCTCGGAGGAAGGGAAGGTTTGGCCCAGGCAGGCCTGTGCTTTCTGCCTGTGGAGGGGAGCCTCTGGGGTCAGCAGGGCAGAGCTGGTGTCCACGGGGGACGGATGAGTCGGGTGAGGCCACCCTCCCACGAGGGTCCCCCTCCCATCCTACGAAGGAACGAGAACGGCCCCGTGTCCACCCAAACCCTGCGGAAGGAAAGCGGTGGAGGAACCGAACGGCACGTCCCGTGGCCCCCTTCTCTCCCAAACCTCCTCCCAGGCCGACCGCCTTCACTGCGTCCTGGTCCAGCCCCATGAGCTTCTCCTCCTCCCACGTGCTTGGCTTTCAGGATTTGGGGTGCAGGCTCTGGGGAATATGCCTGGGCGAGCAGATGAGCCCAGAGGACCATCCCTGACTCCCCACCCCTGCTTCTCCAGATGCAGAGGCTCCCATGGCGGTGATAAGCCTGCTGTTCTTGGCGGTGATGTACGTTGTCCACCATCCCCTGCTGGTCAGCGACCGCATGGACCTGGACACACTGGCCAGGAGCCGGCAGCTGGAGAAGCGGATGAGTGAGGAGATGCGCCAGCTGGAGATCGAGTTTGAGGCCAGAAAGCATGCGGCTGAGCAGAAGAAGGCGGCAGAGAACTTCTGGAGAGGAGACACGTCCGGCGACCAGTTGGTGCTGGGGAAGAAGGACCAGGGCTGGCCGTTCCCGGAGGGCGGCCAGGCGGGGCCTCTGGCGTGGCTGCTGAGCAACCTGTGGAACGCCGGCCTCTTCTGCCTCTTCCTCCTCTTCGAGATCCTGCGACAGAGCATGCAGCACGAGCCCGCCTTCGACTCCAGCAGTGACGAGGACGAGGAGGTGCGCATTGTCCCCCTCACCTCGTGCGACTGGCTCGCTGGCTTCCCCTCCCAGGAGGCCCTGGAGGCCTTTCACGAGCACCATGTCCAGAACGGCGTCCGAGACCTGCCCTGCACCTGCGAGTTCGTGGAGAGCTTTGTGGACGACCTGATGGAGGCCTGCCGGGTGCTCAGCCGCCGGGAGGCGCACCCGCAGCTGGAGGACTGCCTGGGCATCGGCGCTGCCTTTGAGAAGTGGGGAACCCTCCCCGACACCCAGAAATTTGATATCCTGGTGCCCCTAGTCCCCCCGCAGGGCACCGTGTTCGTCCTGGAGATGCGCGACCCGGAGCTGGGCCGGCGCTGCGGCTCGGTGCTGGTGGAGTCGGAATGCATGTGCAGGCGCGAGAAGCTGCTGGGGGACGTGCTGTGCCTGGTGCACCACGACGCGGACCGCGCGGCGGCCTGGGGCAAGCGCAGCCACTTCAGCCAGGCGGCCCTCTGCACTGGCTCCCACCTGGACGTGTGCAAGACCATGCAGTGGTTCCGCAACATGGTGGGCAATGCCTGGGCCCTCGTGGCCCACAAGTACGACTTCAGGCTCAGCCTCCCGCCGTCCACCACCTCCTGCCAGCTCAGGCTGGACTACCGCTCCGGCCGCTTTCTCCTGGTCAGCCTGGTCCTGGGGGTGCAGCGGGAGGACACCTTGGTCTACCTGGTGAGTCAGGTCCCCGACCAGGCACCGCTCCGCAGCGTGGACTGGCCCGAGTCCTTTGCGGCCTGCGAGCACCTGTTCCTGAAACTGGTGGGGCGCTTTGCTCCCGAGAACACCTGCCACCTCAAGTGCCTGCAGATCCTCCTAAGTCTCCGGGACCTCCATGGGGGGGCCCACGGGCCCCGCCCCGTCCTCACCTCTTACCACTTCAAGACCGTCCTCATGCACCTGCTGCTGCGGCTGCCCCTGGCCGACTGGCAGCACAGCATGCTCTCCCAGCGGCTCCGGGACATCCTGTGGTTCCTGGGCCGGGGCCTCCAGCAGAGGTCCCTCCACCACTTCCTCATCGGCAACGCCTTCCTGCCGCTGACCATCCCGATCCCAAGGACATTCAGGAACGCTGAGCCCGTCAACCTCTTCCAGCACCTGGTGCTAAACCCCGTGGCACATTCGCAGGCCGTGGAGGAGTTCCAGCAGCTTCTGACCCAGGTGAAAACTCTGCCCTGCGCCCCGCTGGCTGAGGCGCATTAACGCGGAGGCCATTAAAGAGGAGAGGAGGTGTGCTGGTTCCTCAGGCTGCAAAGGAGCTTATTTTTCAGAGGGGTCAGCGGGAGACCCCCGTGGCCCTCGCCTTGCCCTTGAGGGTGGGTGCAGCCTGCAGGGACTGATCTAGGGCAGGTCTTCTCCCAGCCTAACTCTCATCAGGACCCAGAGAGGGTCCAGGGAAGCAGACGTTACGAGAGGGTCTCGCCGCGAAAGGAGCTGGGATCCAGCGGAGGCCTGTGAGGCGCACTGGACGTGAAGGAGAACCAGGGGACGCCTCCCTTCCGGCTCCTCCCTGTTGGTGCGCGGCTTCCAGCACGTTCCTCCTAAATGGGCCTCCTTGTTGAACCGTCAGCTCAATTCACAGGAAGCGCGTGGCAGCCCATCTTATCCCAGTCAGACACTGTGACGGCAGCTTCTTGAATTTGGGGATCTAATTTGCAGACCTTCACCACTGAAAAATATAATCAAGATGTTTCTTTTCCATTTTCTTAATTTAGCCCTATTTTCACATGATGACAATCTAGCTGTTTTTATGCATCTGAAAAAAACCTCCAAGACTACCCAAAAAATTGATTGGCATTGATTCACCAACAAATAGTCAGTGGTGACCCGGCCCACCGCTGAGCTCACGTAGTTACCGTAGATAATGAAATGGCCAGGGACGTTTTCTGTGTCTGGAAGCAACTCATAGAGCCCTTAACGAGGACACTCTTTTGGGGGTGCTAAGGTGAACAATTACTTCGCTTCTGAGGGGTAGCCCCTTGTTTGTTAAATGGAAAGAAGGTTTAGCGACCATCTCTCCCTGTGCTCGCTCAGTCTGGTAATGCCCTTGCCTTCTCTTTTCAAGGGAGACAAAGGGCCTCCTGGACCTCTGCTCAGCTCTGAAGAGCGGCCCACGATCCAGGCGGCCTGCCAGGGCTGGACAGGAAGGGGCTGTGGTAGACAAGTCCAGCGCCAACAAAGTGGTACTTCTGGAGGTGCCACTGGTGCACTTGCCCTCATCTCCAAGCCTCGGGCATCCTGAGGGGGAGTGGTGAGAACCAAGACTCTGGTGGTGGGTGTGGTGGTTTTGGAGACACCACTGCCTTCCTACCCAGCCCTGCCAGGAAGCTGTGACCCGACCCTCAGGACCCCCTTGGGGGGCAGGTAGGGGCCTCGATGGGCTGCCCTTGTGGAAGCCACGCCCTTCCCCAGCAATGATGAATTAAAGTGCCCCAGGTGCGGCTGCGGCTCAGCATCTGGGGTCCTGCTACACGATAGCGGCTGTGCTGCCACGTCACCTGCACCTTCCAAGTAAGGGGCAATGAAGGTTGCTTCTAGGTGGGTGGGATTTTGGTGTTTTAAATATATGGTTTTCTGGGGGAGCGAATATAGCTCTAGTGGTTGAGCACCTGCTTCCCATGTACAGGGTCCTGGGAATCCCCAGTACCTCCTAAACCACAAAAAAAGATAAATATATATATATGCTTTTTGTTCAGAAAAGAATTTGCTGGTGTTTTAGTTTTGAATCAATAAAAGAGGCTATTTTCTGTATAAATTGTAATCTCTGCAATGACCCATGGCAGATATTTACACGTGCCTGTTCACAGAGTTCAGATTACCGAGTAGCTTCATGCAGTACATCGTGGTACTTCTCAACGTACCTTGCAATGGTCTGCCCTGTGCTTTCCCAGCAGCGTGGCCGCTAGCCAGGAAAGAACAATGAAGAATGTTAAAGAACATACTGGTTGTTCATTGTCATGGTGCCCAAACAAAATAGCAGCCAGATTAAGAGATTTCAGTAGATGCAAGCAACATGCCTGCCTTCTGGAAGTCTGCCCCAGTAGCAGAAAGGTGGTGTGCTGTTTTTCTCATCTAATAGGCAAGAGCCAATATAGAGCTATAAGTGGGCAAGAGACTGAAAACAGTCAGCTATGCTCGGGTGGGGCGGAGGGTGCGAGAAAGAGAACAGAAACAAACAAGTAGTCTCAGCCAGAACAGAGCCATTGTGTTCTGGGAATACTCTTACAATTAAAGGGGAAACCTCTCCAGATGTTTAGGAAGCTCAGATTTATTCCAAAAAAAAACCTGGCTAGCACTGGGATCTCACAGCAATGGTGGTAATGGGAAGACGGCACTGGCTGAGTGTTGCCAGCCATCCCGGCACTCCCCTAACCGTGCTGCACCTGGCAGCTTCTCTCATGCTCCCGCTGTAACCCCGGGCAGTGGGCACCTTGTCTCCATTTTACATATGAGGGAACTGAGGCACAGAAAGGGAGCCCAACTTGCCCAAGGTCACACAGCTAGTAAGTGGCAGAGCTTGGAAGAAAGTATTTGCCCTGGCAACTTTTCAAAGTGACCTTGGGAAGAAACTGAAATGTGGGATTCAAGGGCTTTGAAAAGTCAAAAGCACAGTATTGATTTTTAATATAAAGGGTGGTATTTTATTCTTTGGAAATACTAGAAGACAGGAGTTATTGGTTCTTAGGCCAGCCTTTAGGAGGTCAGAATTTCAGATCACATGCAAAAATTAAAGGCATTTGCTCAGAGGCCACAATACAAAGCCATATTTCACGAAGTGCCGATTGAGCCTTGATGGTTTATAGCAGGAGCTGCATTACAATATAAGCCAGCTGTAGGCTGGCACGCTGGGGCAGGTTTGAAGTCAAAAGATGGCTTGTTCAGGTAGCCACCTGATAACACTTGTTCCTCACCCCACCTAGGGGAACTTCCCGTTTACTCTGGGGGAGCAGTAGGAGGGGGAGGGGAATAGTCTCCGCCCTGCTTTTCTGGCGGACTTGGAGTGGGGGCTGGGCCCCACTGCTTTCATTTCCATACAGGCCGAGCAACTGAGCTTTGCATACCACTGCCAAGTCCTCCAATCTTTTGGCCCCCTCAGAAGCCCTAACCCGAAAAAGGCGCGTTCAGAGCAGGAGGCCAAAGACCTTGCTGCCAGGCGGGCCTGGCACGAGGAGGCCCTGGGGGTGGAGTCAGCCTGGGAGACTCCACTATCACTATAGGACAGCTTCAAGCCTTCATCCAGGGGTCCACTAGGACCCTTCCTCTGCCAGGGCCACCGAACCAGAGCTCCAGAGGCTCCCAGCCCTGCCGCCTCTAGTTGAGCACACGTGGAGCCCTGTCCTACCCTCCACCCCTAATGTGCTTAGGAGAGAATGGGCGGGCCAGACGGCCGGACACTAGCATACCCGGAACCCCGCTTGCTCATAGGGTGTTTATCTGTTACCTAATTCTCATAAAGCCCAGTAAAGGGGGTATTATCATCCCCGTTTTACATATGGGGAATAAAATGAGGCCGAGAGGTTAAGTGGCCCAACCCAGGATTTAAACTGGTCTTCCAGCTGCACTCATCCACTAAAGACTTAAATACTATGTCCAGATACAGTACCAGGCTGTGGGAAAACAATGGTGAGCACACACACAGCTCTGTCCTCTTGGAGTTGATAGTTTATGGAGGAGACAGATGTGAAATAATGTAAAATTGCAAACGTGATGTGTTCTAGTAAAGCCTACAGTGGGGCTACTGGCCCTTATCAGGGAAGGCCCAATGGGAACTGGTTGGGTGAAGGTGGGGTGAAGAGGTTCCTGGCATGTACAGAGGGTGGACAATCCTGGCCATGGGGTGGGGCCAGGGAGCAGGGGATGCAGGGGAGCAGGGGATGGCCTTGGAGAGTCCACAAGGGAGGTTCGGAGGCCAGTGGAAGGGTCTTAGACTTTTGGGGAAGTTGGGAGGGGGGTGAGTGGAAGTGACAGGTCAGATCAGTATTTGGCAAACACCACTTTGGGCCCAAGACAGTGGCTGGTGCGGGTGTGGGGCTGCCGTGGACCAGTGAAAGAAAGGTGATGTGGACTAAAAGGAGAGACCCAGGAGGGCTGCAGAGATCGTAGGAAGGGAAAAGAGCTCCGCAGCGAGTGGAGTGAGGGAGAGGGAGGCGTGGAGGAAGCCTCCCGTTTGCTGCCCTGGGTGGCGTCGCTCACTGTCAACCGCTTTTCCTCTACTGCCTTAGCCAAGGATTTGGAGGTGGTCGTCGAGACAAATGCATGCAGAGAACACATAGGAACGTGGTTTTCAACCAAGAGCAGTTCTTATTTGGCTGCCAAAATTATTGAAGGGTGTCAGCGGGCCCGGGTTCAGCAGAGCCCCACATGTCAGGGAAGTCCAGCAGCACCCTTGGGAGAAACTGCAAGGTGCCAGGTGTGCTCGAAGAACGACAGAAGGGGCGCCCCGGGCAGAGGGCAGGCACGCGTGGTGTTCACACCCGTCTCAGTTCAGGCCTTGGCCACTCTCTGGGAGGGGGCTGGGCGCGCGGGGATTCCGCGAAGCTGTTCACAAGAACCCCAGTAAAATGATGGCCCCCGTTCAAAAACCCAAAACGCCCCTTTACCGTCTTGC
This sequence comes from Cabassous unicinctus, assembly GCA_029593785.1. Lineage (NCBI taxonomy): Eukaryota > Metazoa > Chordata > Mammalia > Cingulata > Chlamyphoridae > Cabassous > Cabassous unicinctus. The sequence continues at coordinate 34,447 of JAQZBX010008107.1, read as the reverse complement.
GCCCGCCCTTCCCCTCCGTCCCCCCGCCCCGTCCCCTCTTCCTCCGGCGCGAGTTGCTGGGAACGAGCTTCCGTCCTCGGCCCCGGCCTCCCCACCGGAAAGCAAGCTCCCAGCTCGCGGGGTCCCAGGGCCAGGCCCTGCAGGCCGCGGCTCGGCCCCAGGCGCTCTGCGCAGGCGCGCCGCCGGCCCCGCCCAGGCTGACGCCACCGCGTCCGTTACGGCGCGGGCGTCTCGGCGCGCGATTTAAACCAGTCCCGGGCAGCGCGCGGAGGCAAGATGGGGCCTCCCGGCCCAGGTGAGGCGGGCGCGCCGCGGCGGCGCTCGGGGCGGGCAGGGCCGGCGGGCAGGCCCGAGCGGCGGGTGCGGGTCTCCTCAGCCCTGGTCTCGGCCCGGCCGGGGGGCGCGGGGGGAGGGGCAGGTGGGGGAGGGGGCCACCGCGCTCTCCGCCCATCCGGGCGCGGCTGTCGGGGGCGCGCGCGAGGAGCGCGCGTGGCGGGCCCGGGGCGCCCGGCGGGGTTGGGGCGTGGGGCGGCCTCTGCCCTGGGCTCGGCGTTGGGAAGGTGGTTTCCCGAGCGCCGTGGGTGTCGGGCCTCGGCAAGCGCTTGGTGCCCCCTCTGGGCAGAGCCTCCGCCAGGGGCGGGGCAGGGGCACGCCGCCCTCCTGGAGCCCCCAGTCTGCAGACGCGGCCGAGCGCTGTTGCCGCCCGTAGCGGGGAGAGGGGGCGCCTTGAGAGGAGGGGTTCAGGGAAGACCTGTAAGCAGAGGCCGGGGAGCGGGTGCCAGGGCCGAGCAAGTGCGCAGGGGAGGCCGGAAGGAGCCTGGCCTAAACGCTGTGACTCAGCCTAGTGAGCGAGGCAAGGGTTGGGGAGTTCGTTTAGGGTTGACGTGCTCAGAGTGACAAGCCTGGGACGCCCGGGAGGAGTGGCCAGTAACCTGGATGCGAGCTGGACCCTCAGGGGCCTTGATAGGGCCGCTCAGGGAAGCGGCCCACCGGCTGAGGCATACACTTGTCCCTTCTCTGTTCCCTTGGTGATCGATCCTGTGCGCCCCGGCTCTGGAGAGGCTGACACCCCATTCTCGCGAGTTCTGGGGCGGCTCTCCCAGGCTTACCCCACCGCAGCCACACTGGCCTCCTCACACGCACTGGGCACCTCCCGCCCTTGCATTTGCTATTCTCTTTCGCTTTGGTGTCTCTTCCCCCAAATACCTGCACAGCTTGATTCGAATGTCACCTTCTTGGTGAAGTCTCTCCTGACTGCTCCATTTAGAATGATCCCCCATTTCCTTTCCCAGTCCCCCTTATTCCCCTCCCAGGCTTTGTTTTTCTTATCATCTAGCATGCTATGTATTTCCTAAATTCTTACTATGAAAATTTTTGAACATAAAGGAAAATTGAAAGACTAGGACAGTAAACGCCTTTATATACCAATACCTACATCCAACAGTTCTTAACATTTTGCCATATTTACTTTGTCTGCCTCTTTACATATTTATATATTTTTGACTGATCCAGGTGAATGTAAGTTGCATGCATCATATCACCTCCCCTCTAAATTGTTTGTTATGTATCTCCTAAAAGTCAGGACATTCTACACAGTATCATTATCACAGCTAAGAAAATAAAAATCAGTTCCTGACATTATCTGATATTCAGACTATATTTAAAATTTCCCTAATTATCCCCAAAATGTTATAGCTGTTTTTGTTTTGTTTTGACCAAAGATTGGCTCAAAGTTCATGTATTTTTTGTTTGTATGACTCTTTGGTTTCTTTTAGTCCAGAAGTGTTCCTCTACTTTATTTTTGGATGTTAACTTTTTAAAGAGATTATGCCACTTTTCTGTAAACTGTTCCACGTTCTGAATTTGTCTGAATGTTTTCTTGTGGTATCATTTAATTTGTTCCTTTATGTCTTGTATTTTCTATAGACTAGAAGTTAAACCTAAAGTCTTGGTTAAATGTAGGTTAAACATTTTTGGCAAAAATATTTCTTGGGCGATGCTATAAATTTCATACTGTATCACATCAAGAGATGAGTAAGTTTCTGTCTTGTTTTTAGTAAGACTACATTTGATTGCTTGGTTAGAGTAGTGACTGCTACGTCTTTCATGGTAAAAGACATTTTTCCCTTCGCAGTTAGCCACTTAACTGTGCGTGAATTCTTTGGAACATAGTATTTATTCTGTCTTTTTCTCTGTTTCTCCCCACGACATGGCAGAGCTGGGGGTAGGGCCTAGTGTGGCTGGCTCCTAGCCTATTCCTCACCTTGTCTCAGCGTCGTGCTCTCTCCCTCGCCTGGCCTGAGGGTTCTGTGAGCTGCTCAGAGGCAGCAGCTTTACCTCATCCGGTCTTTCTATCTCGCACAGTGCTTAGATTCATGATTGCTGCGTAGTGGATATTTATCCCAGACTGGCAAGGAAGCAGCAGAAGCCTTTCACCCCCAGTGAACCCTAACTACAGAGGTTCTAGCCAGAGTGAATCAGAGTTGGAAAGACCTTAGCGGGCAAAGATCCCAAGTCCGCCTTTGGATGGAGATGTTCTGTTACAGGGTCCTGAGCAAGGTCTCGTTCCATCCTTTCAGTCACTGTGAACAGCTCTGCTTCCGAGACCCGCGGACGTGCCCCTGGTGCCGCCTCGCCTTTGGAACGGGTGCTCTCGATGCCCCAGCCCAAGAAGGCCCCTCTCGGTACCCCCAGCACCCCGGTCCTGGAGGACTTCCCACAGAATGACGACGAGAAGGAGCGCATGCTGCGGAGGCGCTCGCGGGTCATCGACCTGCAGTTCAGCTCCGACTCACCGCACGCGCTGGCCTCCCCTTCCAGGTGCGTGTATCACCATCTCCACAGTGCCTCTGCGGGTCTGGGTACCGTGGACACTTGCCAGAGGCTTTTGTTTCTCTTTTCCATTTAGGAATATGGATGTGTCAGCTGCGATTCCTAAATTTACAAACACACAGATTACAGAGCATTATTCCACCTGCATCAAGCTATCCACTGAGAATGTGAGTCTCCCCTGGTTTATCACCGAAGATTTTGCAGCTGGATTGTCAGGGAACGCTAGCCTCCTTGATTCATAGAGAAGGCATTGTGATGGGGGTGGTTGTGCATTTTTATTCTCCAGCGGCTTTTCATAGCGTGATGTTTCTCAGTATGTCCCTGCTGTTTCCTTCTCCTGCCAGGCCGCCTGCTGCCTGCGGCATATCCAGAGCGGCAGCATGGCTTAGGGACTGGTGGTGGGCACTCTGGAGCCAGACCGCCAAGTCGGAAGACTGTCTCTGCCTCTTCCAAGCTCCATGTTGTGGGCAAATTACCATGCCACTTTGCCTTAGGGTCTGTATTAGTCAGCCAAAGGGGTGCTAATGTGAAATACCAAAAATGGGTTGGTCTTTATAAAGGGTATTTATTTGGGGTAGAAGTCCACAGTTACCAGGCCATACAGCATAAGTTTCTTTCCTCACCAAAGTCCGTTGTCACGTGTTGGAGCAAGACAGCTGCCGGCGTTTGCCAGGGTTCAGGCTTCTGGGGTTCCTCTCTTCCAGGGGCTGCGTTTCTCTCCGGACTTAGCTCCTGTTTCCTCCACAAGGTCAGCTGTAGGTGATCAGGCGAACAGCTTGCTTCTCTTCTCCTGGGGCCTTCTTTCCAGCATCAAAACTGCTTCTCAAAAGACTGCTTCAACTCTGTTCTTGCCATGCCTTTTATATTTGATTCCCCACCCACCAAAGGGTGGGGCTCAACACCCTAATCATAACCTAATCATGCCCAGATTAACAGATCAGTTTACAAGCATGATCCAATTATATTTTTGGAATTCATAATTACATCAAATTCGCCAACGGTTACAGGGTCCTTTTTGGGAAAGTGAGGGTGAGAATAGCCTCATGGAGTTGTTCTGAGGGTGACTGAGTCCTTTCACGTGCCATGCTTAAAACAGCGTGCACGTGCAGCGGACGCGCAGGTTCTGCCGTCACTATGCAGGCCTTGGGCATGAGGAGTTTCGTGTGTGCGCATGGGGCTGTGTGGCCAAATGTTTCTGGGACTTTACATACAGGGCAAGATGTAGGACAGTCCTATATAAGAACTTAGCTTCCTCTTTCCAGGTAGCATTATTTACATAAGCTTAGGCTATAAATAACAAACCTTTCTGCAATTTTCTCTTTTCAGAAAATCACTACCAAGAATGCTTTTGGCTTGCACTTGATTGATTTTATGTCGGAGATTCTTAAACAGAAAGACACTGAACCAACCAACTTTAAAGTAAGGAGGCCATCTACTTTTTCCTGCATCTGAATTGATGATGATTTCTAATGCTTTGCATTGCACAGCACCTGAATCCTGCAAACGCATGCGCCCCTTCCTTGTTTAAGATGCTGTGAAGTGAGACGAGCTTGTTATATCTTGTTTATTATCTGTCAGTCTTAGGGGGGTTGTTGTCATTTTTTCCTCAAGGGCAGGTAAATGAACACTGTCAAGCTTGCTGTGCTTTACCTGTTGTGCATCCTCATGAGTGCAGCTCTGCTTGTGTGACTAGGTGGCCGCTGGCACTCTGGACGCCAGCACCAAGATCTATGCCGTGCGTGTGGATGCCGTCCACGCCGATGTGTACAGGGTCCTCGGGGGGCTGGGCAAAGAAGCTCCATCCCCAGAAGAAGCAGAGTGCCAGGGAGCAGGTATGTGGGCAGGGGTTTGGATTTTAGTGGCTTCTCCTAGGGCGTAGCAGATAAGTATTGGAGTGATACCCTGGAAGGAAGTCCCAGGAAAGCAGTTCTCTCATTCTGTTGAAGACATGGACACTTTCAGAATTGCATGTAGTCTTGCATGAAAAGAAGATAGTCAAACACTGAAGTTACTTTTCTTGGAAAAAGAGGAAGGCCTTAGATTTTATTTAGGCAAGGTTGAGTGAATATCACTAACTAGACAGCATCTGATTTGGAAGCCAAATAATTAAAATAGTAGTTAGGTTTCTTCCTAAACTGCAGATTAGATGTGCCTACTTTGAGAGAATTGCACATGCTTAAATTACAATCACTCTTTAAGGTTTTGAAGAACTTGAATTAATAACAAGTTTAATTACATGCTTGAAAGCAGTCTTTGTAGTACACAAGCTTATTCCTTCTTCTAGATGCAAGTGCTACTGAGATGGGAACAACCAAAAAGGCTCCGAAGCCAAAGAAGAAGCATTCACATAAAACCATCGAGCAGAATATAAATAACCTCAACGCCTCCGAGGCTGATCGGAAGTGTGAGGTGAGGGACTGGCTGCGAGCCTCGGAGTGTGGAGTGTGGGAGGTCTTGGCCTGCCTTGTCGGTCTGTGCTTGTTTAAGCCTTGAGGGAGTGGAACCTTTACCCGGAACCGCTGCATTACCACCCGTTAGCTTTCTAGTGAAGACTGAAGGTGGTTCGTTCTGGTTCTCCCCCCTCAGCATTTCAGAATGACTGAGGGGAACGAGATCCAAATTGCTGAGGAATCTGATGGATGAGACGAATTTCCTGGTACCTGCAGCGGCAGCGTTGGTGATAGCTAACATTTCTTGTGCACTCACTGGGTGCTCTCTGCTGCCCTAAGCCTTTGACCTGTGTTAAGTCCACCAATCCTCACAACATCCTGTTTTACAAAGCGTTAACTGAGGTGCAGGACTGTAAAACAACATGCCCCAGGTGACAAGGCTGGTAGGTGAGCTAGGGTTTGAACCCAGGTGGAATGGCTCCAGACTCCTTGCTCTAAACGACCTTCCTATCTAGCACAGGGGTTCTTAACCAGGGGTCCAGGCCCCCAAGGGGTCTGTGGAAAGATTTCAGGGGGTCCGTAAGCTTGAATTGAAAAATCAAAAAAAACTATTATTTTTGTGGGGAAGTGTTGGTGCAGATGTGGTATATTTATTAAATAATACACAGTATAGTGTGGACTTAGTATGATTTTTATTTTGATGTAGCATGTTCTGAGTGCAGTGGATAACTGCCTGTAAAAAGGTTGGTAAAATGGTGGAGATGGTTTTATGATACCGTGGGAAAACTCGGATTTCTAAATGTTTGCTGAAAATGACCGTTTGAACAGATGTTGAACTGTGTTAGGTATTGAAATTATGGGAAAGCTGTAAATTGTAACTTTGAATACTCCTAAAACTTAATTTAAAGATGTGCCAATGTTGAGTGTCATAAATATGTCGCTATATTCTGAGAAGGGGTCCGTGGTTTTCACCTGACTGGCAAAGGGGTCTGTGGAACAAAAAAGGTTAAGAACCCTGATCTAGCAAGCCCTAAGGACTCTGCCTGTAGTTGAGGAATGCTGCTGGGGCTTTGTTTATAATTAGCCCAGCTGCTTTAAAGCAGGCAGGTGTTGCTTACAGTGGTTCTTAATTTGCTATTAAAAGCAGTGTTTCAGTGAACATTCCGGCACACTTCTGCTGTTCTGGTTGTGAGAAATTCTGAGCCATGGGACTTCCGTTGCTTTCAACAAAGGCTGTACCAGTTTACTCTCCCATCAGCAGTGGGCTAGATTTTTTTTCTCTTATTGCCATAACATTTGTAAGGTGCAATTAAAGTCATGAGACGGGATTGATAACCAAGGGTGTGAGTATGTATGGGGAAAAGAAGGCCAAGGACTGAGCCCTGGCATACCCCAATTTTAAGAGTTCAGGGGGCAGGAGAAGAGCTATCCAGTAGGCAGGAGGAAAACCTGGAGGATGGAGGAAGGCAGGCCAACCATGACGAATGTGGCGGCCCAGGGCCACTGGTGAGCTTGGGCTGAGACTCGGGCCTCTGCGGGCTTGGTGTCCCTGAGGCCGCGAAGCCTGAGTCTCATGGGAGCACTAGCACTTTGGCAGGCAGGTGGGGAGCTTCTGAGCTGGGGCAAGAAGCATCGCTGCGTGACGCTCACGCGAGCAGGAACCCCGCAGGAAGGAGCAGGCCCCTTCTCCCCTCCAGCCGTGCAGGCTCCCAGGCTCTGCCTGCTGCCCCTGCTCCCAGAGCCCCACAGCGAGCAGCTGGCGCAGCAGCAGTGCTGTCCCAGACCCAGCATCACAGGGCAGAGGAGACTGAGGGGGGTTTGGCGCTGAGAGAGAAGAGCTTGATAACTGGCACAGAGGTTAAGTGCCATTGTACCTGTCATAATACCAGAAAGCATCCAGAGGTTCAGCAAAAATAGCGTGTGAACATAAATATGTAACATGTGCTGGCGTGTAGGTATGTATGTATACATAAGCAGGAAAGATACACAAAGCAAATATGAAAATTGTAAGCAATTGGCGAATCTAGGTAAAAGTTATGCAGAGGTTTATTTCTAGCTGAACAATTCTGTAGGTTTGAACTTTTTTGAAATAAACAGGAGGGGAGGAGTGAGGGCACTGGGCAGAGGCAGTCAGTCCCCTTGGAGTGCTGTGCTGCATGTGGGGAGTAAGGCTGGCAGCTGCTTTTCATGGTAGGCTTAACAGCATACTTGCTTGTTGATGGCAGCTGTCTAGTGGAGAAGGAATTATGGATAAAGGAGAAAAGAGAATTGCTGGAGTGATGGAGACTGACGGACACTCAAGGAGGGGCTTGGTCAGGGGGCACCAGCAGCTGATGGGGAGAGGGCTTTGTGCACGCATGGGAGCCTTCTGGAACAGGAAGCCAGGTTGTCAGCCATCAGCGAGTGCAGGGCAGGAGAGCATTGGGGGTTTGAGGAGAGGAAAAGGAAAGCATCGTCCAGGAAGTGGGTGAGTTGCTGGACTAGGGAAATGTGTTTGATTGCCAGGCAACTCTGAGGGACAGATGATTTGAAGTGGGGCCAGTGAGTATGGCGTTGTCTTTCTCCAGCGGGATGTGCTGTGGGTGCAGACAGGAGGCAGCAAGTTGGACTTCACAGAGGATTATGCTCAGCTGCGTGAACGTGGGGTATAGGGCATTGCCTAGGAGGTGGTCGTGGTCACTGCTCATGAGCTTTAGCTGGGAAAAGAGCGGTGAAGGACAGCAGAGAGTGAGGCAGTCAGTAGACTGTAGTCCTGGGGGGGTCAAGGACATGGGCGTTGGGGATGAAAAGGTATAAACTGGACAGATAGGAGGTGGCTGTCGGAGAGGGGCGCTTGGGATTGAGCTATGGAGAGGCTACCGTCATGGTTAAATGGTGCTGTTCAGGGGGCAGGCAAGAGAGCAAGGGGCTGGGGAGGTGTGGGGTCTGCTAGGCTCTCAGAGTTCTGTGGTCCTTTGGATAAAGGTCAAGGTCAAGTAACTGAGAGGTCCGAGCATTGGATGGATTAAGTATATGGATATTGAAATCAGTGGGACTTACAGCAGGAGTAAAGTTGGGGACCAGGAGTGAGCCTAATTTTTAGGTCTTCAGAGGAGGGTAAGGTGACGGGGGACCTGCACGATGAATGCGACACAGGCGGGATGAAGGCGGTAAAGTCTACCTGAGGAGCAAGGAAAGCAGCTGCCCTTCTCCAGGCCCAGTGACCTGAGGGCCGTGGGAGAGAAAACCCCAGCACTGGCGAGGGCTGCGGGCAGGCAGCATCTGCGTGAGCGCAGCGCGTTTCGATTGGAGCAGTGTTTCCCAGCCTTTCCACCTAAACGTGCCTCCTAGGACCCTTTTCTGACATGCTGTTCTTACCCTCTTCCCTTGTCAGGTGGGGTTGAGGTTTGGAGAGCCACAAACTATTATAACATCAAACGTTTTTGCACACACTTCCCTCCCCCGCTACAAGACGCAAGCTTCACCCCCTTGGGGGCGCTGCCACCCCCATTGAGAATCATGAGCTAGAGAGAAGGAGGAGAGAACCTTTATTTTTTTTTTTTAAAGGTTTACTTATTTATTTATTTATCCCCCCTTGCTGCTTGTGCTTGCTGTGTCCATTCTCTGTGTGTCTTTTCCGTGTCTGCTTATCTCCCCCTTGCTGTGAGGTCCTGCTGCATCAGCCCACCGCGCCGTGCGGGCTGGCCTGCTCTCACAAGGAGGCCCCGGGAAGCGAACCCGGGGCCTCCCATATGGTAAACGGGAGCTCTATCCATTGAGCCACACCCGCTTCCCAGAGAGAACCTTTAGAAAGAAGCGGGAGTATAGGAAATTTTGCTGATGACTTACTGGGTCTCGAGCGCCCTTGGGGGGAAATGCCAGTGGTTGGGGCCCGTTGTTGAAGGCCAGCAGTTTGGGTCTTTTTTGTGTGGTTAGTAAATAAACTAAATACAGGGCAAGAGGGAGAGTACCCCTGGTGGTCTCACGGCAGGTGGGAGTGGTGGGCTCAGTGTGGAAGTGTGGGGTCGCAGCCAGGGGAGGGCAGTTCTCTGGGCCCCTTGCTGGTCCTGGCCTGTGAGGATGGGGAGGACTGTGCGTGGGTGGGCAGGGAGGGGCCAGGGGAAGGTGGGATCACTGGGCTGAGGCCAAAGCAAGAGGAGAGGGGCAAAGATGGTCCCCCCACTGGGGTGGGGGGCGTCAGAGTCTTCCTTTACATGTGCGCCAACATTGCCTTCGGCTGTTCAGCAGATCCAGAGGCAGATCCAGAGCAGATCTCCAATTCAGATCCTGGTTCCACTGCCAGCTAGCCTGTGACCTGGGGAAATGCTCTGGATCGTACTTTCTCACCTGTAAGTCAGGTCCATCAGGGGCTTTGTGTCTCCACCAGCTTCCTACGTGGTAGTCTGTCACACACGTTCCAGTCCCAGAACCCATAAGGTCCTCTCTGTGTTCCTCTCCCTCCCTTGATTCTCCTTGTTTTCCCCCTTCCCAGATAACCTGTATGTCTATTTCATTCTCAGTCTTGCTTTTGCTTCTGGTTCTACAGTGAAATCTTCGAATCAATCAGGGATTATTAAGTGTAGCATGGTTGGAAGTTCTGCTTTTTCTTCTTTCTGGGGAGCCTGAGGATCTCTGAGTATTTCCCAGACCTGCTTTGGCCCCTCCCAAGAGCTGGCAGCACTGCTGCCTTCTAAGCCTGCAGCTCCCAGGCTGCGGCATATCTATGCCCAGTGAATTCATAGTCGAGGAACACCCAGAACCCAATCCTCGAGAGGTGTTTCTGCTCTGTAACCTGCTGTAAATTTGTAACAAGCAGAGTATGGAAAATAGAAAAGAGGTAGGGATTGTCACAGACTTGAAATTTGAAGTTCCATCTGTTTTTATTGAACCTTTATTTCTTGGAGATGGCATAGGGATTGAAAGCAAACATTCTGTGGGTGTGTATAGACCAGCTGAGCACACTTGTTCGTGTGTGAGCTGATCTGTTTTGACACAGCTTCCTCCTATGCAAAGTGCTTGCTCAGGAACTGTCACGTATGGCAGTTCCTATTCTCTGTACCAGGAGAGCACAAACAGATACAATGCAAGGAAGTTAAGGCCCGTGCTGTAGGAGACGGGAGCAGGCAGGGGTCAGCGTGTACGGGGACTTGAAGGAAGGTGAGGTATTTGTCTCGTGGACGTTGTCAGGGATGCGATTCTAGGAAGAGGCATGAGCAAAGGCCAGGGAGCAGGAAAGTTCTAGGTCTTTAGGGACCTGGAGTGTGGACAAGTTTAGCTAGAGCCAAAATGTCACTCTGCGTTGGAGACGACCCCTGCCACGCATTCCGTTGCGCACCGAGGACTCCACGTTTGGTTACCCTTCCTGGTCGAGGACCCTTGTTTCAAAGGTTCATTCACTTAAGCTACAGCCAGCAATGACTCATTTTTCCATCAGTTACTCAAAGATGTAAATCAGGTCTGATTTGCATGGAAGAACCACTGTTGTTTCACTGGCATGGTAAAATTCTAGACATAAGTGAAAGCAGTTGTTTTAATTAGCGTTTTGATTTCTTTTTTGACTCTGAAATGCTGCATGTAGTTTCATCAACTATCTGTGCAGACCTCCAGGGGTACGGAGTTCCAGCGGAGAAACGATTGCTCTGGTCGGCATTTGAGGAAGGGAATGGGAGTAACAACTCCGGTGTTCTGGGGAGAAAATAGACGAGGGTTAACTCAGGCGAGGGCTGTGTCTTGGTGGCAACGAGGGTGAAAGGAAGGGTAGGCAGTGGAGACACACTGGCAGGACAGCCTGGCAGGCCAGGGCTGCAGGCTGGTGAAGGGCCTGGTGACGGCACCGGGCTCTGCCTGGAGGCGGGAGGTGGGGTTCCGGGGAGGCCGAGGAGAGGCCTGGTTCCCGTGCGCCAGGCTCAGCGCTGAGGGTCCACGGAGGAGCCAGAGCCCTGCCTGCGCTGTGCCCAAGTCCTCCCTCGCTGCAGTCACTGCGTCCTGTCCCAGGACCACCGTGGAGCCCCAGGTTGCTTCTCCCTTCTTGCCACACCTGCCTGTGCCTCCCACTGACCGTGTGCTTGTGCCTGGCGCCCCGCTGTGCCACTCCTGCTCCTCGACCCGCCTCGGGGCCTCCCCACCTAGCGCCTCCCCCTGCCGGCTGCCTGTCCTCTACCTGCAGCTCTGGGATGTGCTCTCCCCAACCCCAGAAAATTTCTTGCTGAGGGCTAATGAATCTCATGGACAGACCCGCCACACAGACTGGGTAAATAGGGTTTGTGATGGCGTCGGCGTTGTGTGGGCCTCCACCACACTCCCTGTCTGATCCACTGCACTGGCCATTTTGTGAGTGGCCGCGGAGAGACAGTGACTGGTAGAAAGAGACCGGCAGAAGCATACGTGTCTGGGTGCTCTGCAGGCGGTCCTCACTCGTTACCCTAAGTGTGACACTGTCTCCCTCAGCGCTTTGTGTGTATTGATCTGACCACAAGCCTTTCTTCTGAAATGGTGTCCATTGGGATGGGACTGTGCCCTTTTTGATCATGTGCACAGACATTGCGCTCCGGTGTATGAGGCTGGGAATGCACAGGGTCCAGACGACGGGTGCTCCTGTTGCCTCTGGCTGCATACGGTAACTCTCCGTTCCCCCTCTGGTGTTCAGGTTGACCCCATGTTTCAGAAGACGGCAGCTTCATTTGATGAGTGCAGCACAGCTGGGGTATTTCTCTCCACCCTCCACTGCTACGACTATAGAAGTGAGCTGCTTTTCCCTTCCGACGCCCAGACTCTCTCCACTGGGGAACCTCCTGAGCTGCCAGATTTAGGTTGGGTAGAAATGACAGATTTAAAAGGTAAGTATATATGTCTTTTTTCAGAGCATTTCAGTCATCAGGGAAGTTTTTATGTAACTGTGGGATGTATTCAGCCCATCATGCTCTGATGTTGATTATTTAAATTACCCAAAAGCCTCCTTGGTAATGCCAAACCAGGTCTCCTTTTGGAAACCTAGCAGCCCCCTGGCCTTTTCCTCCTCATGTCATGGAGCCTAGTGCAGCAGTAGCTGGTGAACATTGTCTCCTCCTGGCTTGTGTGTGTCACGTACCTCCAGGGCCCGATTGTTAGCAGCCAGTTTTCATAGTCACTTCCTGGGGCTGTGGGTAACCCTGGAGCATCAGAATTTGGACCCTTGTCCAGCTGGAGAGACCTTGGTTTTTTTTTTTATATATAGATCTTTTTTATTTTTATTTTATTTATTTATCCCCCCCTTGCTGCTTGTCTTCCTTTGTTGCACTGGCTCATCGCGCCTGTGCAGGCCCTGAGTTCACCGCGCTCCACGGGAGCTGCATGGGAGCTCCTTCACCAGGGGGCCCCGGGGATCGAACCCTGGGCCTCCCATGTGGTAAACGGGAGCCCAGCCAATTGAGCCACAGCCGCTTCCTGGTCTTACTTGTGAGCAATCCAGGGGGTCCCAAGGAGAAGACAACATTGTGAGTTGTGTTTGGACTCCTCTGGGACCATCTGAGAGCTGGCCTGGCCTGGCAAGGCTTCTGACACTCCCACCAGGGGGTCTCCTGAGACTGTGGGGCCGAGGTGCAGGGGTGTGAAGGCCAGGTGTGTGCAGTGCATGCTGTACTTGTGTGTGACACAAAACTTACCACCCCCCTCCAGGGCTGTGCAGATGCTGCAGTTTCCATTTCCATCCTCTCTGTTCTCATCTAAACTCTGCTAAGTGTAACTGTTTTGTATTAACGATCTATTTTCAAAGTTTATGTTCTAATCCTTTGAGGTAGATACTCTGCAGCTAGTTTTAATTTGCGACTAAAAACAAGTGACATTAGAGGGTTGGCTACTCACTTAGTGTACTTCTGCAGAGGGCCCTGATCTGACGGTGGCATAGGGTACCAGTTCACTTCAGCACGTCTGTGCTTCCGGGCTTCGACTCTGCGTCTTCCTGATTCTTGGGACACTAGTGCACAGCCTGACTCCAGCATATCCCTGTCGGCTGCGTGCTCCTGGGAGAGCAGTCCAAGGTACCTAGGCCGGCTTCCAGCTGTCTGACCAGCCGCTGTTGATGCTGGAGCCTCTGCCGACAATAACGAGGCAACTGCCAGGCCGTGCGGGGCCATGTTGAAGGGCGTGGAGAGCATGCCTGGCCCTCCTCTCATCCTGTTTGTGTCTTCCTGCCCCCTGCAGCCTCCCTGCAGCAGTGTGTGGAAGAGCGCCAGCTCTGCCCTTCCCTGGCCGGCTTCCAGTTTACCAAATGGGACCAAGAAGCACACAATGAGGTGTGGTTAACTTTTGGATGACTTTGGCCTTAGGCTGGCTCTGGGCATTTCTCCAGCGGCTCATGGTTTCAGTTAGACAGCTCAGGATCCGTTCTGATCCACGGGAACCAGCTCTCTATGGCATCCTTTTCATTCAGCCGGGGGCACAGACAGGGTTTCCGTTGGCACTTCTGTGGGGTGGGGATGTGAACCCCACCAGGGCCATTTCCAACTAAATGAATTTGGGGGTCAGTTTCACGTCCCCTCTTCTCTGATTCCCTGGGGTAAGGCAGCCTGGCTATTCATGGGTGCCCTTTTTCTTTTAAATCAGATTTACTCTCAGGCCTGGTTATCCCAAGTGACCTTTAGTCTCTCAGGTTGCTGTCAAGCTCAAGGAATTTCCTGCAGTTTGGGGTTAAGGCCCTTGGCGCAGAGTTTCCTGGGAAGTTGTCATGTGCAAAGCTTTCCTCTGTTTATTTTTAGCAGGGCCCCCTTTAGCCTACATACTACAATTTTAAAAATAGATGGTCTCCATCGAAAACTGTTTTCACTAAACATGTAGTAATGAATTCAGCTTCTCGATTGATGTTTTACAAAATGTGCCTGACCACAGTGCAGCTCATCCTGTGCTGCACAGGGTGAGCCTCCTCAGCGCTTTACTGTCATGAGAACGCTGGCTCTGGAGAGGGGAGGGCCGGGGCCCCAGGGAGGGGAGAGCTATGATGGGGAATTGAAGATGGAGGAGGCGGGCACAGCAGGGCCGCTTCTCTGTGACTAGGGCTGTTACGGGAATGAGGAGAGCTCCTTGGACCCCCTCCAGGACCCCCACCAGGACCCTCTCTTTGTCCCTCTAGTCTGTGCTGGCTCTGGTAGACAAGTTTAAGAAGAACGATCAGGTATTTGACGTCAACGCCAAGGCGGAGGAGAGTGATAGTGGAGACTTCCCTGATGGGCCTCCGGAGGACGACTTTGATGCCAACGATGATCCTGACCTCACTGCTGCTGGGGATCCCCCGGAGTCCCAGAGCTGGAAGGAGCCCTGCCAGGTTCAGAGCTGCCCGTAAGACACCCAGGCCCTGGGAAGTGTGTCCCATGAGCTTTCCATCAGCCCTGCACGGTGGAGCCACATGCCTGGCTTTGAGAGTTGGTTCAGCCGCTTAGGGGCTAGGAGTGGTAAAGCTGACACCGTGGGCGTCTAAGGGCTAGAGCTGAAGTATGTCAAGTGCTGGAGAAACAGGTGCCTGGGGAGTAGCGGCAGCTGTTGTTACCACTTGTCTTGCAGCACGGTGATAGAGTGTGTGCCTTCCCACACACCGCACGTGGTCTGGCTTTTGGCTCTGTCACTGCCAGTTACAGCGAAATGGCCCCTGCCTGCAGGGTCAGGCCGAGAGGAGGGACAGGCAGACTGGGGACTAGCACAGCAGGGAAGCCTAAATAAACAAATGAAAGCGTGCATATTGATGAGGGAGTAGGATTTGGTGGTTAGTAATTTAAAGTATGGATTACCCTAGCAAGCCTCGTCAGAAAAGATAAGAACCCTGTTGGCTTTGCTATGTGTAATGTATAGATTAGTGCGCTTTAATTTAGAAGGCAAGTGGGAAGTGGGAACCATAATCCTCTAGCGCCGAGGCCTCTGAAGGTCTTGAAATGGGTTTGGTGTAGGCAATTCCACGAGGCGAGAATGAACCATCCCTCTAATAAGTCCTGTGCCTAAGGCAGCAGCTCTGCAGTCCTGGGGTTGGGGAACACTGTAGACTGTCTTCAGTGTAATGTCCCACCCAAGGCAGAAATCCTTTCGAGAGCACTGCTTGGATGTCTTGTAGGACGAGAGATTTCTTTCTTGGGCTCAGTTTGCCTGCCCACATAGATGATTAGCTTGAGATGTCTGCAAATCTGGGCAGAGATGTGGGGTGCTGAGCACATGGCACCTCGAGGCCAAGTGGCCTCTGCAGGTCCTTCTGTGCCCTCCTCTCCTGCTTCGACTGCTCATACAGCCCTGCTTGTTGCCCTGCTCCATCCCGTCCTCTGAGAAGTGAGAGATGGTAGGCAGCTCATGGGCGAGCTCTTTTCATGTTGTTTTCCAACAGAAAAGGCTTTAGTTGTCACTGCCCAAGATGTTTTCTGCTGGTTATTTTGAGCAAATGTTTCCAGTTCCAAACAGAACAAAACCTTAGAATCCCTCCTCCTGAGGGCATTAGGGGCGAAGGCTTAGGTTCTAGTGAAGGGTTTGGCCCTTCCTCAAATCAGCTGAGCCTTTACCGAGAGCTCCCTGTGAGTTTGCACTGCTAGACCTGACCCTGCCGCTGAGAGCATTGAGCTGTGGGGCAAGTTTCATAACCTTTTGGGGGATCTTTTTTTTTTTTTTTTTTAAGATTTTATTTATTTATTTATTTATCCCCCCTGCTGCTTGTGCTCGCTGTGTCCATTTGCTGTGTGTTTTTCTGTGTCTGCTTGTTTCCCTTTGTTGGGTCGTCCTGCTGCGTCAGCTCACCGCACCGCGCGGGCTGGCTTGCCTTCACCAGGAGGCCCCGGGAAGCGAACCCGGGGCCTCCCATATGGTAAACGGGAGCCCTATTGATTGAGCCACATCTGCTTCCCGGGATCTTTGTTTTTTCGTCCAGAAAAACAGGGATTGGGACTAGATGTAATAGTAATACCTGATATTTATTGAGCTCCTTATTCTGCCTGCCAGAAGCCATGCCAAATGCTTTACATGCATTCTACATAATTTGTATGATATATAAAATGATCTAATCCTTGCAGTGACCCTGTAACTAGCTGCTGTTAGCCTGTTCCACAGGTGAGGAAACAGGCTCAGAGAGAGAAGAGATGTGCTGGAGCTTCCGCAGGCCTGGCCACACCTCGCAGTCGCTCAGTGGGCACTAAGTGTGCAGGCTCCCCTCCAGACCCATTGAATGCACATCTGAGGCAGAGCGAGGCTTTGCTCTGCTACTTTCTGAACCCTGCCTGGGTGATTGTGTTGTGCACCTGGATTTGAGAACCACTGTACAGTAACGTAAGGTGGGACAGAGGCAATGCAGAATTTTAGATGCCAGTGCTGTGCAGGCCGCCCCGGGTGGAATGGGGCGCCCAGGGTGGGACAGGGCGCCCGGTGCCTGTCAGTCCCTGCCTGGCAACCCGTCAGCTGTTGAGTGCAGTTTTGTGAGTGCAGCTCTGCGAGGCGTCTGGTGCAGCGCTTGCTTTCTGAGTGCAGTGCAGCCGGAGTTCCGTGGTCTCGGGCATGCCTTTATAGGGCTGAGAAACCAAACCAGAGAAAAAGACCTGGATGGCCTGACAGGTGACAAGGGGCGTCCTGGGGGGCTTGATGGCATTGGGATCACACCTTTTCCAGCCGACAGGCACCTTGGGGAGCTGCCGTGCATATGCAGGAGCCCTTGGTTATGGAAAGGATGAGCGGTCACCACCCTGTGGGCTGGGAGCTTTGTTTGTGGGGAGACCCTGAGTCTGGGTCCCGCTCTGGCCTCTTCCTCTGTTTTCTTGTCTATCAGGTGGGCAGATGCATTTTATGAAGCACTTTGCAGCGTCCAAAGTCCTTATCTAGACATCATATTTTTATAAAATTAAGAGAAACAAAAGCACTTTGAGAAGTACAAAAAGTAAGGGTGACTGATAAAGGTGCCCACTGGTGGAAAAGCGGGTGGTCTTCGCTGTCCTTAGTGCTGCTTCTCATGGAGATACATTCCAGCGCCATGTGTGTTCCAGGGAGGACGTGATTCCCCTCGGGGATGGGGACATCGGAACCATGTGCCCCCTGCTGTCCTCGAGGCCCGGCGAGTACTCCTACTTCAGCCCCCGTACCATGTCGATGTGGGCCGGCCCGGACCACTGGCGCTTCAGGCCCAAATACAAGCGTAAGTGCTGCTATGCGGGCCTGCCGTGAGAGGCGGGAGGCTCAAGGCCTCGGCGTGGTGAGGGCGCCTGCAGTCGGGGCCCAGGCTCGTGCCTTGACCCGCGAGACGCAGACAGTGGACGTGGTGGGAATGACCGCCGGGCTTGGGGGCCTCAGGAGGTACTGCATGTACCCACACGCCGTGGACGGAAGGCCGAGCTGGGCTCATGTGTCCTGCTTTCTCTCTTTGAGAGGAAAGGATTGATTATCATACATTTTTGGTTGTGTTTTGTTGGCAAAAAAACAGAAATTGTACGTTTAGAATGAAAATTGAGCATGTGGCTTGCCTTGCCTGGTTCTGCTGTGCTCAGACCAGATGCTGTCTCGGTTGATGGGCTCTCGTCGCAGCGGTCGGGAGGGAGGGAGCCGCGTTGACACCTGTGTTCATTCTGCAGAAGACACCTTCCCACAGCCGGAAAACAAAAAGAAGAGCACAAAGAGAGACTTTGAAATCGACTTTGAAGATGACATTGACTTTGATGTGTATTTCCGGAAAACAAAGGTTCATGCTGAACTTATTAGTGTTGGTCTTTCTTAAATTGCTCTTTGCACTCCTCATTCCCTTTCAGATGTGATTTCTTAAAAACTTTCTCCACAGAGCCCTGGGACCCTGAGGGCACAGGTGGGCTTCGCACTACTTGACTTATTTTCATTCTCTGAACTCTTAATGGGGGAAAAAAAGCTGTTTTTACCGTTCTTATTGAAGATGGCTGAAACCCACCTCATTAACAGGCTGCTACTGTTCTGACCAAGTCTACGTTGGAGAACCAGAGTTGGAAAGCCACCACTCTACCTACAGACTTCCATTACGAGGTCGGCAGCCTGGTCCAGCTGCATCTCAAGCCAAGCACCAGGGTAAGCTGCTCTGTGGTTCCTTGCAACCCCCTTGCTGCCAAGCAGCTGCTGCTCAGCTGTCAGCTGATGCCTCCAAAGTAGAGGAGAGAGTGCAGGGAGCTATGGGTGGAGGCCATGGGAAGTGACTGGGAGAGGAAAGGGAAGGGCAAAGCGACAGGTAGGTGCACACCAAAGACGCAGAGACGCCTTGACCCTAGTGCGCTGGGCACTGACCTCCATGCTGAAATGCAAGGGGGAGACCTAAAAGCTTATGTTGAGGTTTTTTTAACAATTTTTGGTTATTTTTGATTTTCTCACTTTCTTGCCGAAGTGATGTCACTTCTCCAGTGTAGCCTGGCAGTGAGTCTCGTCCAGATGTGAAGGTGGTGGAAGAGTCAGTGCTCGCCCCCAGGGCTGTTTGCTTTCTTGCCTTTCACTGTTGTTTTTCCACACAGGAAAGCACTGCTGCTTCTGATTATCCGCAGTAATAAACTACCCTGGGTGTGGGAGGGCGGCCAGGCAGCAGGAGCCACTCCAGAAACAGGACTGTTGGACAGTGGGGAGTTGGGGGCTGCACAGGGCAACCACCCATCCCTTCACTACTTAGGTGATGTGTGCAGGGTCCGTGTACCTTCCTGCAAACATCCCTTACACACTGGGTGACTCAGAGTGTGTCCAGAGGAGAGTCTTTCAGGTGGAGAGTGATTTAGAAGTCTTGTCACATGAGGAGCAGTGGAAGGAAGTGTGCATTTCTGAAGTATAAAATTGTAGTGAAATAGTCAAAGTTTTTGTAAACTGTGCAAACCACGAACCACACTTCCCCGTCACCACAGAAACACGCGCCCCAGGTGAAGATCACTGGTCTAAGGACCTGCGAATGCTCTAAGGGCTGTGGCCGACAGCCCCTCCCCAGAGAGGAAGCTTGTGCTGCGCAGCTCTGGAGGGCAGACCCAGGGCCTGCTGCTGCCATCGCGGAGACATGAGCTAGATGTCTGTCTCGACAGCCGTGCGGGGAGCAATGGCTGCCACCCAGGAATGGGATGGGCGACATGGGAAGTAGGGATGCATCATCAGAATTGTTTCCTATCATCAGAATTGTTCAGGCAGTGGCATGTTTCCTTTCAGACAGCTGTAGGCAGGGGCTTCTGACTTCTGCTTTGTTTTTAGTGAAGGAACCTTTTTCCCCAGATAAAACTGCAGAAGACCTGAAGGTAAACCAGACAAAACTTTAAAATCCTATAATCCTAGGAGGAGATTGATCCTAGGAACTAAGAGTTAATTGCCCAACCTAGTTCAGTAGCTGCTTCTCTAGAAATTGCTCCCTGAACTTGTTCTTTCCTTCGTTCTAGTTACTAAAGATGGCCCAGGGCCGGAGGGCAGAAACTGAGCTCTACGAAGAAATTGAGGCCTATGATTACAACAACCCGAATGACACCTCCAACTTCTGCCCCAGGTTACAGGTGAGGGCGCAGAGCTCAGGCCTTGCCTGCAAGCAGAAGAGCCTTGGTTTCCTGCTTCCTGTCTGCCCCTTTCCCCGTGTGGCAAAGGCTGCAGGAAGTTTTGAGTCAGGGGGTTTTGTGGGTGCAGGGCCCTGCTCCCTGCAAGCCCTATGTACTGGCCAGTGTGGCTGCAGCCTCGGCCGGGCCCAGCACTCAGCAGAGGAATGTAAGACATGAAGGTGGTGTGGCCTAGAGGGGCAGAGAAGAAGATGGGTGGGTGGGTCTTGAGGAGGCCAGGCTGCTGGCTGAGCTTGGTGCTCACGCTACGCTCCTGGGAGCCGTCCGAGGGCCTTACGGTGGGTGGCAGCCACCTTGCGGGTAGGGTGAAGGAAGGAAGGGAACTGGAGGCACCTAGAAGCCATCCAAGACTTGGCTCCCTCATGAGCCATCAGGAGACTCTGCTTTTGCTGTGTAAATGCTGAGGCTGTTTCAAGGGTATTTCTAAGCCTCTCTGACAGCTTCTGCCAAAATTTACGAGCCTCTTCCTTGCCCAGGATGCTGGCGGTGACTATGAGGATGCGGATGCCTTATTTGTGGGATCGTCTGGGGCCTTTGACCTCTCACCTTACCCTGGCCGTTCATCTAAGATAACACAAGAGAATGGTGACATTCCTAAAATCCTAGACATCACGACTTATGGGGAGTCAAACCTGGTTGCTGAGCCTCAGAGGGTGAGGATGAAGCCGCCGAGAACTTCCTCATCTGCCGAAGCTCCATTTAATCTGCCTCCTGTTTGAGAGGGACACCAGTCTGCGCTTGAGTTTTTTCTTATTTTTCCTTCTCTATTTTAACTTGTTGCTCTCTGAGTGGCTGCATCTTAAACAGGGCTGTAGGAAATGAGCTGGTGCTAAGTAGGTTTGTGTGGAGCTGACCATGTCTCCAGAGTCCTTGATAAACCACATGGCTGAGGGCGGAACCTGCGCACAAGCAAAGTATGTGAATGAAGGCGGTAGGCAGAGCTTTTGCTAATGGGGTGAGGCCAGCTTTCCGGCTCTGGAGAGCCTTGGCCACATTCAGTATGTGTCAGGCCATCATTAAACATCAGTTCGAGGCCAGTTGGCAGGCTAGCTGCTTTCATTCACGTCGGATTCCCTTATCTCCTTCACACTGGCATTCCAGGTTAGCTTTGATATAAATTGTTCTTGATCAAAAAGAGATTAAATTTGAAATGAGGAATTCTATTTTAGTATGCCTAAGGACAGCTGTATAGCTCTTTGGTTTAAGCTTTATTCCTGCTTTATTCAATCCTAGACTTATTTTTACAATGAATTGATGGTAAATGTGTCTTCTATTTGGGTTTACCTTGTCAATTGTCTTTTAGGTAAATAAGATTGAAATCCAGTATGCCAAGACTGCCAAAAAGATGGACATGAAGAAGCTGAAACAGAGCATGTGGAGTTTACTGACGGAGGCCAAGGTAAGAGCACATCCCCCTCTTCTCTGGATGCCACGTGGGAGCTGCCGTGGCTGATTTCCGAGGCTCTGAGATCCCTCGACTTGGTCCTCAGCCCTGATACAGAAAGCATTCATGCAGAAATTGGAGGGAGACATCAAGCCCCTACAAGAGAAATGAACCCAGTTTTTGAGCAGGCAGTCTCGCAGGAAGTGATACAAGTGGTAAACTGGTGCCTGGGGAAGGATTCAGCCTTGCCAGCGGCCAGAAAACACAATGAAGATAGCTTACGCCGCTTTTACACAAGAACAGTTTTAGCAGTTAAACAGCATTCTTCAGTTCTGAGGTTCAGGGAAAATTAGAGTGCTTATTTATTGCTGATAGCAATTTAAGTTGATACAATTTCCTTTTGGAAAGGCAATTGTAACTCCAGGTTCCAGGAAATGTTCACATCCTTTGATCTAATAATTCTGATCTGGGGGATTTATTCTGAACAGGGAAGTAGATTTAAAAAAAAAAAAAAGTCACATTCTCTCATCCTCTTTTTATTATGAAAATGTTCACACACACAGAAGCTGAGAGACCAGCACAGTGAGCCCTACTTCAGTTGTTATCAGAGTTTTATCTAGACTGTGACCCCATCCTGCCCACCCGCCGCCCCACACACATGCTGAGCTGCTTCGTGCACATCCCAGACGCGCTGCCCTTTCACAACGACTTGCCTGCTAGCAAGGAGGCAGCAGGCTCTTGTTTGTTGGATGTGGAAAGCTTTGGCGTCTCCTTTGAAACATGGGTTTCGTGCTCCCCTTAGCTGTGTAGTGCAGTTGAAGCAATAGATGCTCCTGGCTCTTTTTTGTTTTCTCTTTTTTTCTTTCTATTTTTACTTCCCAGGGGACTAGAAGCCTCTGCAGTTTCTTCTTTGCTGGGTTATATTGGCCGTTGACATCACAGTTCCCTCACCTTTAGGCCATTTTCAGAAAGTGACTAGGAGACGCCTGCAGTTTCCCTCAGGTGTAGCTCTTTCATGGAGCTACAGCTTTGCACGTTTATGCTCTCTCAGAAGCGAGCTGGCTCTCTGGGTCTGATCTGTGCACATCCGTCTCCTGTCAGGCAGGTCACTGTGATGCGGAGAAGAAAGGGGGCTCTGTGGAGGTGACTGATGAGAAGCTGCTCAGCGGGCTCACGAAGGACCTGCAGACGAGGTGGGCCGCGGGGCGGGAGGGGCTTGCGTGGGCCCCTGCGCGCTCAGCGGGCGGAGCCCTTTGCACACGACCAGCTGTGCGGTTGCTCTTATGTCACACTCAGCCCTTCCCCGTCTCTTCCCTGCATTGGTAGATAAGTTAACATAGGCCAGCTTGCTTACTTAAAAAGACGCTTTTCTGTGCCACTGATTGGAATGGAATGAGAGATTTTTTATTTCCAAAGAAGAAACTGGAAAAACCTGCTTATAAAATGCACTGCATGCTGCTTTGTTTCTCTGTGGCTTATTCATTGTTCGTGCGCCTTAATCCTGTTGGTGAAAGAGCCTTCGTTCTTAGACTGTGGCCACCTGGCTAAACACCTGCCCCTTGTTTCACAGCCTGCCTCCCCTCATGGCTCAGAACCTCTCTATACCCCTGGCCTTCGCCTGTCTCCTCCACCTGGCCAATGAAAAGGTAGGTGCGTCCCGGAAGCATGGGAGTAGTCCCTATTTTGCCAGCCCATTAAGCTTTTTATTAGCTCTTTCACAGCCCACCTCCTAGGGTATTTTAAATACAGTAACTTATAGAATACCTTCAAGCAGCAGGATTAACCAGACACCTAGGCACACTTTAGGAGAGAAAAGGCCATCTGGTGCAATTAGCAATGAAAATAACAAAGAGGAGCCAAGCAGGAAGATTTGAGCAGTGCAGGGAGACGTGCTGGAGAGAGGGTGGGGTGGCTGTTGAGCTCCAGCACGCCCTTCCCCTTGAGGGGAAAGTCAGGCAAGCAAGGCTTCTTGGACTTGCATAGTCCAGAGGGAGACAGTTGCCTGGGATTGGCAGAGACTCATGGGGTGGGAGGGCAGGTGAGTGTTAGGTGGGGGAAGAGATGGGTGGTGGGGGAAAGACAGGCGGTTGAGGGCAGCTGTCCAGGCCGTTACCAAGGGATGAGGCTCCAGGCAGTGAGGGTGAGGGGCTGGTGGGGCCTTGCCCGAAGGCGTCATGCCTGGTGGGCCTGGTGGGCCTGGTGGGCCGCTGGCGGCTCTCGGCCCACACAGAGCTTGATGCACCTGTGCTGCAGCTGCTGGTGGCCAGGACCTGTGCGAACCCCTCAGCTCCTTCCAGGGCAAGTAGTTCAGCTCTTGGGTCCTTTACAGACAGATTGTTGCGCGAACCAGAGAAGGCTTGCTCTTTGCGTTTTCCCCTGGGGATTGGCTCGGATTAGGAACCAGCTTTCTTAAACTATGTTTGCTATCCTATAATTTTACCTCTAAGCGGGGGATCCCTACCTGTTGCTCAGTTAGATCTTGGCCTATGACTCTCTTGTTCTCAGTGGATGAAAGCTTATGAGTGTTGATCTTCCCTCAGAATCTAAAGCTGGAAGGAACGGAGGATCTTTCAGATGTTCTCGTGAGGCAGGGAGACTGAGGCCCTGCTGAGAAGATGGCAGCAGGAGGCTCGTCATGCCACGGTGACGCGGCCACCTCCTCTCTGGGTGGAGGAAGATGCTTTGCACTTTGGCAGGACCGTGCCAACAGCTCAAGTTCTCTGTCCCTCCTCGTGTCACTGTCTCAGAACCAGTACCCCAGAGCACTGTCCTTGAGTAATTCAAGGTGTCTGCCCTGGAGTGGTTGCCCAGGAAGAAGGTGGTCGAGGTAGGGGACAGCGAGGTTACGAACACCTGTGCCCGTTCTAT
This sequence comes from Cabassous unicinctus, assembly GCA_029593785.1. Lineage (NCBI taxonomy): Eukaryota > Metazoa > Chordata > Mammalia > Cingulata > Chlamyphoridae > Cabassous > Cabassous unicinctus. The sequence continues at coordinate 10,484 of JAQZBX010008107.1, read as the reverse complement.
ACCCACGTGTTGCTTGTCTCTTAAAGTGATCTGTGTCCACTTGTTACTCCTGTGGGAAGTAACTTTTTCATAGGCATTTAATGTTCTCCTTACAGAGCTGCCAAGTCCATGGACATTCATGTACATAAAATGTGTCATATGTATACTTGTTAAGTGTATATAGAATGCTTAAAAATAAAATTCTGAATAACTGACCTAGCAAGATACTTGCATGTCCTCTAGGTGATTGGACCTGGTCCTTACCTGCAGGGGGGAGTGGTCTTCGCCGCACGAGAGACCCACGTGCTAGTGTTAGCAGGTGCTGTTCACGTGCCAAGGGGATGCTCCTTGTAGGAGAGTGGAGGAGAGAGAAGTCTGCTTTCAAGATTGGGTCTGTGTTTAAGTACCTGGGGGCTGTGCTGGATGGCGATGGCAGGGAGTGCTTATGTGCCTTCTGTGGAGCACTTCACTGAGCCTTTCAGCAACGCTAGGGCGTACCACCATCACTCCCATGGCACGGGGCAGAAACAGGCGCTCACAGTACCGTGCCTGGCATGAGGAAGGGCCGACAGCTAAGGGGCAGAGCTCAGCCCCGTGCCCAATCGGACTGCCTCCAGAGTCTGTGTTCTTAGCCACTGTGCCACATGCCGCTTGAACCAGCTTCACAGCCTGCACCCACAGATAAAGAATTTCTTCCCATGACCTGAGGGAAACAGAGGAATAAACTTGGCTTACAGTTTGGAATAATATTGTGGGTTTTGAGCTGAGCAATTCCTTCCTTGTCAGGTGCCACATCTCTGTAGAGCATCCCATCACCATCCATGGGGCCCTTGTAGTTCTTGGATATTTGGTCAGAAGCAGTAAAATAGATCATTGGCAATTATTCCTGATAAAAAAAAGAGCTTGCTGCCTAGCCCAAAGCAACACAAAAAACTAAAATAATCCCCTCTTCTCCGCCTCATTGAGAGGGTAGGAGACGCGTGGAAAGCAGTGATACCGAGACCCCACCTGTCGCCCGAGGTTGAAGCCCCCAGCCTTGTGCCTCCATGTGAGCTGAGGGGGGCCCTGTTGCTCTCGTCTTCCTACCAGTGGAACTAGCCGAGCCCATTCCCTCCTTGAGATACCACAGTTCTCTGTAGTGAGCGTTTGAGTTCTAGCTGCTAAAAGAGATGCCGTGCATTGGGGTGGCTCAAACAACAAGAATTTCCTGGCTCACTTATTTTTTTTATTAATATATTTTTATTACAGAAGTTGTGAACTTACAAAACAATCATGCGTATGTGTAGAATTCCCATACTATACCCCTTCACCACCAAACCACACCATTGTGGAACATTTGTTACAGATGATGAGATAATACCATCAGACTATTACCATGAACTATGGTCCATAGTGTACATTTAGCATATTTTTTTCCATACCCCCTTATTATTATTATTATTTTTTTTTTTTTTAAGATTTATTTATTTTATTTATTTATCCCCCCCTTGCTGCTTGTGCTGCTGTGTCCATTCGCTGCGTGTCTTCTCTGTGTCTGCTTATCTCCCCCTTGCTGTGAGGTCTTGCCGCATCAGCCCACTGCGCTGCGCGAGCCGGCCTGCCCTCACAAGGAGGCGCCGGGAAGTGAACCCGGGGCCTCTCGAATGGTATACGGGTGCTCTATCCATTGCGCCACACCCGCTTCCTGCCGTGAGGTTGCTGCATCAGCCCACTGCACCGCTCAGGCACCGCTCAGGCCGGCGTGCCCTCACAAGGAGGCCTCGGGACGCGAACCTGGGCCTCCCATGTGGTAAACGGGGGCTCTATCCACTGAGCCACACCCGCTTCCCGATACCCCCTTATTATTAACACAATACATCTTTGGCATTGATGCAAAAATATTACAGTATTGCTGTTAACTATAGTCCATAGGTAAATTAATTGTATTTCTCCCATGCTTCTCCACATTCCCACCACCTTGCAATAGTGACGTACATCAGTCTAGTTCACAGAAGGACATTCTTGCATTTGTACTATTAACCACAATTCTCATTCACTGTGTTCTTTAGTCCCTAGGTTATTCTCTAGCTATCTTTTAATTGACATTTACATCCCTAGACTACCCTTTTCAACCACAATCACATTTACAAACCAGCTGCGTTAGTTCTACTCACTATAATGTGTTACCATCAACTCTATCCATTCCCATATGTTTACAGTCAAGTTAACGAAAACGTCTACATACATTAAGCATCAGTACTCCTTCACAGCCCTCCTCTTATCTCCTAATCACCTATACTATAGGTTTTAACTCCATGCATTTATTCTTTGTATTTAGTTCATATTAGACCATGCAATGTTTGTCCTTTTGTGTCTGGCTTACTTCACTTAGCATAATGTCTTCAAGATTCATCCATGTTGTTATATGTGTCCCAATTTCATTTCTTCTTACTGCAGCATAGTATTCCATCATATGTATAGACCACATTTTGTTCATTCATTGGTTGATGGACACTTGAGTTTCCATCTTTTGACATTTGTGAATGCCGCTATGACATAGGTGTGCAAATGTCTGTTCGTGTCACAGTTTTCAGTTCTTCCAGATATACTCCTAGTAGAGAAACTGCCAGACTGTCTTCCACAGAGGCTGCACCGTTTTACATTCCCACCAACAGTAAAGGAGTGTTCCAATTTCTCCACATCCTCTCCTGCACTTATTGTTTTCTGTGTTTTAAATAATGGCCATTCTGTGTGGTGTGAGATGATTTCTCATTGTCATTTTGATTTGCATTTCCCTAATAGCTAGTGATATGGAACATTTTTTCATGTGCTTTTTGCCCATTTGTATTTCCTTTTTGGAGAAATGCCTATTTAAGTCTTTAGTCCATTTTTTTATTGGATTGCTTGCTCTTTTATTGTTGAGTTGTGTGATCTCTTTATATAGATTGGAAATCAAACCTTTATTAGAGATGTGGTTTCCAAATATTTTTTCCCATTGAGTGGGCTGCCTTTTCACCTTCTTGGCGAAGTCCTTTGTATCACAAGTGTTTAAGTTTGAGGCGGTCCTATTTATCCATGTTTTTTTTCATTGCTCATGCTTTCAGTGTAAGGTTTAAGAATCCACCACCTACCACCAGGTCTTGAAGATGTTTTCATACATTTTCTTCTAGGAGCTTTATGGTTCTAGCTTTTATATTTAGGTCTTTGACCCATTTTGAGTTAAGTTTTTGTATAAGTTGTGAGATAAGGGTCCTCTTTCTTTTGGCAATGGATAGCCAGTACTCCCAGCACCATTTGTGGAATAGCCTGTTCTGCCCCAGCTGGGTGGATTTGACAGGCTTGTCAAAGATCACTTTACCATAGATGTGATGGTCTGTTTCTGAACCATCAGTTGGGTTATATGTGTCTATCTTTATGCCAGTACCATGCTATTTTTACCACTGTAACTAGGTAATATGATTTAAAGTCCAGAAGTGAGAGTTCTCCAACTTTTCTTTTCCTTTTTAAGATGTTTCTGGCTATATGGGCCCCTTATCCTTCTAAATAAATTTGATAATTGTGTTTTCCATTTGTTTAAAAAATGCTGGTAGAATTTTTATCAGGATTGCATTGAATCTGTGTATCAATTTGGGTAGAATTGACACCTTAATATTTAGTCTTCCAATCTATGAGCATGGAATGTTCTTCCAATTATTTAGGTCTTTTTAAATTTCTTTTAGCAGTACATTGTAGTTTTCTGAATACAATTACTATACATACTGGCTCACATTTATTAATTTTTAAAGAAGCTTTAGATTACATAAATGACACATTGAAAACATAGGGGGAAGTGGATGTGGCTCAAGTGGTTGGGCTCCTGTTTACTATATGGGAGGCCCCAGGTTTGATTCCCGGGGCTTCCTTGTGAAGGGAAGACGGCCCATGTGGCATGGTGAGCTGGTGCAGTAAGATGACACAACAAAGGGAGACAAGCAGACACAGAAAAACGCACAGCAAATGGACACAGCAAGCATAAGCAGCAAGGAGGGGGGGATAAATAAATTAAAAACAAACAAACAAACAAAAAAACGGGGATTCCCTCCAGCCCCCCCCCCACACTTTTCCCCATTAACAACATCTTTCAATAGTGTGGTACATTTATTATAATTGATGAACATATATTAAAGCATTGCTGCTAACCATGGTCAATAGTTTATAGTTTACACTTTGCACTGCACATTTTTATAGGTTTTGACAAAACATATAATGGCCTGTATCTGTCATTGCAATGTCATTCAGAACAATTACAGTGTCCCAAAAATGCCCCATGTTACGCCTATTCTTCCCTCCCTCCAATCAGAACCTCTGGTGGCCACTACCTTTATATCAATGTTACAAGATCTTCCATTGCTAGAATAATAAGTCTGCTTTAGTCCATAGTTGCATTTCCCCCTTATGTTTGTTCATTCCTCAGTCTTAAGGATTTGGGGATGGTGATGCCCACTCTGTTTCTGATTGGAAGGGGCCTTAGATCCCATGGGGCAGATGGATGGAATTGTCTTGCTTGCAGTTGTAGATACTCTGTTTTTTGGGGGATGGGTGTTGTCCATCATCATCATTTTGCTAGTTGCCCTGGCGAGTCCAATGAACTGGAGAGTAGATGTTGCAACACTGCTGAGATTCAGGGCTCAACTGGCATATGTACAGCCGGAGATTTAAGTTTCTTGTACATATATTTAAAGACTATAGTGCTAATTTTAGGTTCAAATAAAAGGGGTAGAAGAGCCAAGTATAGGGAAATTATAAATGAGTCTAACTCTGTTATATTGGAGAACATATATTCCAAGGTAAGGCCCACTGATAGGGTGCCAAATCCCTGAACTTGTCTGCCTTGCCCATAGTGCTAGATTTCTCTAGAGCCCTCAGGAGCACCCCTTCTTGAGGCACTGTTTACTGTGGTAGTCAGATTCTCCTGAGACGTGCATAAGCGTACCTCTGAAATGACCTCCTGATTCACTTTTAAGTCTCTTAGCCATAAAAACTCATTTGTATTTAATATTTCCCCATTTTGGTCAAGGTCTTTTTCCAAATGCATTGCTAGTTGGTGCTTGGTAATAATCCCTTGGTGCCAGGGAGGCTCATCCCTGGGAGTCATGTCCCATGCCAGGGGGAGAGTAGTGAGTTTATATGCTGAGTTCAGCTTAGAGAGAGGTCACATGTGAGCAGCAAGGAGGCTTTCAGGAGGTAACTCTTAGACAATGTATAATACTAAGCTAAGTTCCAATTCACAAGAACAAGGTTCATAGTACAACTATCAATGTCAAGGGCCTGGCATATTGGTCTGTCCTCTTTCACTAGGCATAGCCCATGTAATCTAGGGATTCTTGCCACTCTATTAGGGAATGTAGCAGGACTTCCCAGGATGGGAATTCAATATTCTTTCAGTTATTGTGTGGAAGGCTCACAATTTTGAGGCTAGGAGAATTCCAAAATTGAGGTATCATCAAGGAGATGCTTTCTCCCCGAAGAGGCATTCTGGGGCTGGCTGCTGGTGATCCTTGGTCCTGGGCTCCTCTGTCACAGGGCAACGTGCATGGTGTCATCTCTTGGCCTCTCCCTTCTCTTCTGGGTCCCGTTGACCTTCAGCTTCTTGCTTCCCTTGGCTTTTTCTGTCTGAATTCCATTCTCCTATAAAGGACTCTAGGAATAGGATTAAGATCCATCCTGGCTGAGATGGGCCACACTAACAGAATAACTCCAGTCAGTACACAATATTCTGCTTATATCTAATTAGCCGGAACTTAATCACATGGCCATATCTGGCTATGGGAGGGACTTGGAAATGTAGCTCTGGTTAGGAGACCATGTGTCTAGCTAAAAATTGGGATCTGTTACTACTAAAGAAGAGGAAGATTGGGAGGCAGCCAGCAGTGTCTGCCTCAATTGCTGAGAAACCTCCTTGGACACTAGAGTTATAGAGGCACATCTACCAAAGAAGAGCCAGAGGGAAGGCCAGCAGAAACCAAATGGCTAGGGAGGATTGTGGAACCTGAGAGAATTCATTCTAAAGGAAGAGGGAATGGGGTATTACAACGCGAATTCAGTAACAAGGCCTTGAGTCAGAAGGGGACATGTCGCTCCTAGTACGTATGAAGCACCACACGATTTCCTGGCCTGGCCATCCTGTAGAACGACACCCCCCACCCCCACCCCCAACCTTGGCACCCTAGCAGCCGTGCTGTGAGACCACAGTCACAAGCGGGGCGCTGTTCCTCTTCTCAGGAGCTGGGAGACGGCGCTGTGTCCACAGCGACCGCCTTAGCATGCTGGAGCAAGGAAGGAGCCACCTGCAGTGGTGGCAGCTGAGCACGCACACGACCGAAGAGGCAAGTAGTAACCTGGGTCTCCTGGCGAGGTTCTCTAGATTTTGGTGTATCCAGAAACATCTGCTTTGCCTTTATTTATGTATGTATGTATGTATTTATTTATTGGTGCCCGGCCCGTGTGGGAGGCGGGAGCTCAACCGCTTGAGCCACATTCGCATCCCTGCCTTCTATTTAGAAGGGAAGCTTTGTTGGCTCTAGACTCTCAGTTGACAGGTTTTTAATTCAGCGTTCATCATTCCGAGGTCTCCTGGCTTCTGTGGAAGGTAGCCTGCTACTCTAACCACTGTTCCTCTGTCGGTAACACATCACCACCTTCTAGCCACTGTCAAGAATGTCCTTTATATTTGGCTTTCATCAGTTTGACTATGATATGTCTAGGAGCAATTTTCTTAGTGTTTATTTAAGATTCATTGAGCTTAGGTCAGTAAATTAATATTTTCCATCAAGTTTTGGGAGGTAGCCATTATTCAGATGTTTTTCTCTACTCTTTGGTATTCAGTCACATGTATTTTGGACTGCTTCATATTATCCACTGGTCTCTGAGGTTCTGTTCATTTTTGTGTGTGACAACTTTAACGAGATATAATCCACACACCATACAGTTCACCCATTTAAAGTGTCCGATTCAGTGGTTTTTAGTACATTCACAGAGTTGTGCAGCCATCACCACAATCAATTTTATAATATTTTCAGCACCCCAGAATGAAACCTGGCACCCTCCATTGCCCCCAGTCCTCCCAGACAATCTACTTTCTGTCTCTGTGGATTTTTCTATTCTGGACATTTCATATAAATGGATAATATGTGATCTTTTGTCACTGGCTTCTTTCACTAGCATGTTTTCAAGGTTAATCCATTTTGTTGCACGTATCAACACTTCATTCCTTTTCATGGCATAATATTCCATTGTGTGGCTGCACCACATTTTGTTGATCCATTTATCACATGATGGGCATTTGAATGGTTTCTACTTTTTGGCCATTGTGAATAGTTCTGCTATGAGCATTCCTGTGACAAGTTTCTTTTTTTCTTTTAAATTTTTTATTGTGGTTATATGTGTAACATAAAATTTGTCATTTTAACCTTTTTAAGTGTGTAATTCAGTGGCATTAATTACATTCACAATATAGTACTACCATCACCACCATCTCCCCCTGCCACATATGCCCTGGCTACGTCTAATCTTCTTTCTGTCTCTATGAATTTGCATTTTCCAGATATTTCATATAAGTGGAATCATACAGTGTTTGTCCTTATGTGCCTTATTTAATAACACTCAGCATAATGTCTTCAAGGTTCACCAATGTTGTTGCATGTATCAGAACTTCATTCCTAAATCCTTTTTAATTTTTTTATTTATCATTTTCTGTATCTTTTATTTTTTATTTAAAAAAATTTTTTTTTTATTCCCACCTCCCCAGAACATCATTCCTTTTTATGGCTAAATAATATTTCATTGTCTGGACATACCATATTTTGTTTATCTGTTGATGGACATTTGTATTGTTCCATCTTTCGGCTGTTGTGAATAATGCTGCTATGAACTTTGGCATGCAAGCATTTAAGTCCCTGCCTTCAATTCCTTTGGGTCCATATCTAGGAGCGGGATTGCTGGGTCATGTGGCAATTCTATGTTTAGCTTTTTGAGGACCTGCCAAACTACTCCCAGCACTACATCATTTTATATTCCCACTGTTGGGGGTTGTAGCAGTTTGACATTGTTTATGAACTCCAAAAAGAAATATTGGAGTATGTTTATAAACTGGTCTCTTCCTCTGGGCATATTAGAGTGTATTGGATTCAGAGGTTTCACTTTTACTTGATTAAATAATGATTAAGGCTTTGATTGGGCCACATCAGTAGGACGTTGAGTCCCCATGGGGACTCACAGAGAAAACACACAGGAAAAGAACACAGAGGAGTTGGTTGGAGTCTTGATGCTGGAGTTTTCATGCTGGAGCCCCGGGAAGTAAATACAGAGAAGGAGATATGTGAGGAAAGAGAGAAGGTTCCATTAGACACGGCAGAGGCCCCAGGAAGAGAGATGAGCCGTTCACCTGATAGTTCACAGCTGGCCTTGTGGAGAGAGCAGAGCAGCTGAGCACGGAGAGAAACGAGCCCCAGGAGAGAGACGAGACTTATCCCAGCCTGTGGCTGATACTGAAGAAGCTGGGACCACGGAGTCTTACCGGGAAGAGGAAGGCTGGACCCTTGCAGATGTCGGCAGCCATCCTGCTCCAACACATGGCAACACTTTGGTGAGGGAAGTAACTTACACTTTATGGCCGGGTGACTGTAGGCTTCTACCCCAAATAAATACCCTCTATGAAAGCCAACAGATTTCAGATTTTTTGCATCAGCACTCCTTTGGCTGACTAATACAGGGGTTGAATCAAGTCTCTCAGAAAAAGCCCGTTCCAGTGCCCACCCCTGGTCCTGGGGGTAAGCCCGTCTGTAAACAGGACCTTTGAAGGTGTTGTTGGCTAAGGTGCCCAAACCGAAGGAGGGGTGGACCTTGGCCCAATCTGGCTGAAGTCCTTATAAGCCAAGGAAATTGGATACAGACGCAGGAACCAGAGGGGGCGGGAAGAGAGACACCGAGTGTGATGGAAAATTGCTGGAAAGCTGTGACCGAGAAAGCGATTTCTGGCCTCCAAACCTGACAGACAGTAATCTCCTGTTGCTCACCTGACCAGCGTGTGGTGGTCATCGTGGCAGCCTCGGCAGGCTAAGCCCTGCCAATGCACGAGGCCCGTTTCTGCACCCTCCCCAAACACTTGCCATTTCCGTTTTTAATACTGACCATCCTCGTGGGAATAAGCTATATCTCATAGGGGTTTTGATTTGCGTTTCCCTAATGCCCCAGGACGCCGCAGTCAGGGAGAAAGCCCTGCCTTGCAGATGCCTCGATTTTGGACTTCTACACACAAAACCATGAGCAATAAATTCCTGTTGTTTAAACCAGCCCACCATGTGGCATTTGTCATAGTGGCCAGGAAATAAGACTCCATGCAACCTAGCAATTCCATTCCTAGCACATATCCAAGAGAACTGAAAGCGTATGTTCACACAAAAGCTCATACTCGACCTTGGATTTGCCAATGTGTCCTTTTTTTCTCCCCCCGAGGTGCTGGGGATTGAACCCAGGATCTCATATATGGGAAGCTGTCACTCAACCACTGAGCCACATCAGCTCCCCTGAGTTGGTTTTTCCATTTGTTTTGCTTGTTGTTTGTTTTTTCAAGAGGCACCAGGAACCGAACCCAAGACCTCCCATGTGGGAGGCGGGCACTCAACAGCTTGAGCCACATCTGCTCCCTCCGATGCATTCTTACATATGACACCAAAAGCACAAGCAACAAAAGAAACAATAGAAGTTAAAAAACAAAAAACAAATGAACAAAAGAAACAATAGGGAAAATATTTGGAAATTGTATATCTGATAAGAACTTAACCCAGAATACACTTTTTAAAAAACCTTCTATAACTCAACAACAAAAAGACAAACTACACAATTTAAAAATGGGCAAGGGGGCAGATGTGGCTCAAATGGTTGGGCATCCATCTGCCATATGGAGGGACCTGGGTTCGATCCCCGGGACCTCCTGGTAAAATAAAAAAAAATATATATATAGAAGGTGCATGGGCTGCCAGGCTCTGTGTGCCGGTGAGCCGCCAGGCCCCGGGAGCCATGCAGTAGGATGATGACGTAACAGGAGAGAGACGCAGGGGAGAGATAAGACGAGATGCTCCAAAAACCAGGAACCGAGGTGGCGCAGATGGCAGAACACCTCTCTCCTACATCGGAGGTCTCCAGGATCGAATCCTGGTGAAGACTGGAGGAGGAGGATGAGAAGAGATGGCAGGAAACAGACACACAGAATTGCCCAGCAAATGGACACAAAACAGCAAAACGGGGAAGGTGGGGTTTAAAATGGATAAAGTAAATAAATAAATCTTTAAAAAAATAAAAATGGGCAGACAACCTGAATAGACATTTCTCCAAAGAAGATACATGAATGGCCAACAAGCACATGAAAAGATGTTCAACATCTCTAGGCATTAGGGAAACGCAAATCAAAACCTTCGGTTTGGGCACCTTAGCCAACAACACCTTCAATTATTTGGACATGTTTTCTTTTTAATTCTTTTTTTTTTTTT
>JAQZBX010008106.1:0-48851 GCA_029593785.1 Cabassous unicinctus | reverse complement strand
TTAATAACCTTTATCTCTTCCTTCATTACATTAAGTTGGTTCATGATATTTGTTTAGACATCCTTGATTAGTTGGTCTATATTTTACCTCTTCTCTTGTTTTCCTTTTTTAATATGTTCAGTAAAATGGGCTGAGTATTACTGTTTCTTAGTATGGCTGGCCATTTCTTTTTGGTGTCTAGGCATCTGTTCATCTTGATTGGCTTATTCAGGTTGTTAGCTTTTCTTTCTACTCTAGGGTTTTATTATATTTTGGTTTGCGTTAATGTTTCTCTTTGACACTTGGGTCCACTCATTCTATATTCTTGTAGTTTTCTGTATTCCCTTGAAAAAATATTAAGACCATAGAAAAGGAAAGAGAGAAGAGAAAAAGAGTAGTCAAAATAAGAAAAATGATTTAAAAAGAGCAACAAAAGATTAATAAAAAGATTAATAATAAAAAAGGTTAAAAAGAAACCATGTCATAGTGTATTATAGCAAAAGGAGGAAACCCACAAAATAAACAAGAAAATATTAAACTCCCATCCTGGGAGTCTTATGTTCCCAATCAGAGGGACAAGAATCCCTCCAGAACATGGACAGTGCCTAATGAAAGAAAACAGACCAATATATCAAACCCTCAATATATTGCAAGCAACTATGAATCTTATTTTTCAAAACCTAAAACTTAGTGATTACCATAAGTTCCAAATGAGGGGGAGGGTAAAATAGAATAGATGGAATGTAGGGCATTTTTCATGCATTAGAATTGTTCAACATGATCTTGCAATAGCGGACAGAGGCCACTTCAAATATTGTCAAAATCCATAAAAATATATGATCCAAACTATAAAACATAATGTAAAAAATTGCCTATGGTTAGTAGAAATGCTTCAATATTTGTACGTCAATTGTAAAAAAGATACCATCTGCATGTAAAATGATATTGATAAGGAAGATAGGAAAAGGGGGAAGGCATTGGGTATATGGGAATCACCTGTATTCTCTATGTAACTTTCCTGCATCCTAAAGCTTCTTTAAAGACAAAATGAAAAAAATAAAGCATTGGGGGACTATAGGAAGAAAATGTCACTGTACATATAAGACAACTGTCTTTCAGTGATAGAAGGAAAAATGCCTAATTTTTAAAAATTTATTATTTCAAATTATTTTAATTTTTGGTATTTTATTGATTATTTTTTAAATTATTGTTTCATTTTCTTATTAATTTTATTTAGTTATTTTGTTGGCTTTATTTTTGGAGAGGTTTTGTATCATAGAAGTATCATAACAGTGGTGGGGGAGGATCACTGGTGTGGGGTGTCAGGGACATGGGAATACATGAGAAGGGGTTCACCCAGGACATGTCTCTAAGACATATGAATATGTTCAAGTGTTCATGGGACCTGGTCTTGGTAGGTAGAGATCCACACAATAACCAAAGTAACATTGGATTTCCATACTGGGGAGTTCTGCTATAATCTCTATTAGGACAGCAAAAAATCTCCTGAATTTAAGGCAATAGTGAAGGAAGACAAACCATTATGCCAGGCCCTTAACATTGATGATTGTACTTATGATACTTTTCTTGTGAAATGGAAACTTAAGCTTGTATTATATACTGTCTAAGAGTTACATCCTGAAAGCCTCCTTGTTGCTCAAATGTGGCCTTTCTCTAAGCCAAATTCAGCTTATAAATATACTACCATCTCCCTGGAGTGAGACATGACTCCCGGGGATGAAACTCCCTGGAACTGAGAGATTATTAGCAAGCACCATTATTAGCAATACAACTGGAAAAAGACTTTGAGCAAAAGGGTAAAATGGTAAATACAAATGATTTTTTATGGTTAAGAAACTTCAAAGTGAACCAGGAGGTCATTCCAGAGGTTACACTTCTGCAAGTATCAGAAGAATCTCATTAACTGCCACAGTAAACAGTACCACAAATAACGGGGCTCCTGAGGACTCTAGAGATATCCAGAAATTAAAAGAAGGCCACACAGCTTGGGGATTTGGCAGTCTGTCAATGGGCCTTACTTTGTAATTTATGCTCCCCAGTATAACAGAGCTAGATTTATTTATATGTTCTCTACACATGGCTCTTCTGCCCTTTTATTTGAATCATTATTAGAACTATAATTGATAAATATATGTCCCAGAGACTTAAAACTTTGGTCTTTCCATGTGCCAGTGGAGCCCTGAACTTCAGCACACTTGCAAAACCTACTCTCCAGTTCATTGGATTTACCCAGGACCACTAATAAGGAGATGATGATGGACAACATCCATCCCAAAGAATAGAGAGTGTCTGAAACTGCAAGCAAGAGAGTTCCATCCATCTGCCCCATAGGATCTAAACCCCTCTCAATTAGAAGCAGAGTGGGAATCACCATCCCAAAATATGCAAGATTTGGAAATGAACAAAGGACTAAAGTTGACTTAATATTATTCTACAATCGACTTATTCTAGCAATGGAAGAACTCATCATTGATGTAAAGGCAGTGGCAACCAGAGTTTCTGAGGGATAGAGGGAAAAATAGGTGTAATATGGGGGCATTTTGGGGACACTGGCTTTATCTTGCATGACATTGCAGTGATGGATACAAACTATTGTATATTTTTTCATAACTTACAAAACTGTGCAGGACATGTAAAGTATAATGTAAACTGTAGTCCATGGTTAGTAGCAATGCTTCAATATGGGTTCATCAATTGTAACAAGTGTACCACACTATTGAAGGATGTTGTTAATGTGGGAAAGTGTAGAAGGGGGAGATAGAGGGGCATATGTGAATCCGTTATATTTTTTATGTAGCATTTATGTAATCTAAAGCTTCTTTAAAAATAAAAATAATTACTTATAAAAAAAAGAATAATGTTGCAGGAAAGCATGGGGATTCCAGAGGTTGGAAGAGGTGCTAGGAGAGTTGAGGGCCTTCATTATTTTTAAATTCTGGCACCCAGGTAATATCTGGATGGAGAAGATGCTCATGCATGCACTTGGAGTAACACAAAATAAAAATAACTGTATTCAGAGTTAGAAATGATGATTTACCCTTACTGCAAAAATAAAACTTCATTTTAAAAAAAGAACTATAGAGACCAGAAAAATAAAAAAAAGTAAGGCTGAAAAACCATAGAAAGTACAAAGAAAAAGAATTAAAAATATGAAATAAAAAAGGTAACAAGAAAAAAATAGACTAAAATAAAAGATCAGAAAGATGAGAAGAGAAGAAAAAAAATAAAGAAAAAAAGATGCAGACCAAATTAGAGAGGGTATAATGAAAGGAAAGCAATTGAAGAGAGAAAAAGGAAAGAAAGAAAATAAATAAGAAATTAAAGAGAAAAAATAAGGGAAAGAAAAGAAAACAAAGAAAGAGAAAAAACAAGAAACAAAAAACAACCCAAGAATAATGGGCTTCCCTTGTAGTCCCCTAGGAAACACCTCAGGCTGCCAGTGCTCATCAATCAATCACCCTGCAGCCTGTTCTCCACAGGTAAGGTACCTGATTTTAGTGACTCAAATAAAGAAAAAATAATTTAAAAATATAAAATATCACTTCAAAAAACCTAACACAAGCAAACAAAGAAAACTAGTCTATAACTTCTCTGTCAGAAGATGTCACCTTTGTGCCTGACAACCAAGTGGATGAACCTCTGGATCCCTTCTCTTAGGAGGTACCAGTCATGGAATCAGGGGCCTAATGTATGTGAGGCAAGCATTTCTCCACTGAGCTATAATCACTCCACAGGTTAGATAAGCTTCTGAAATTTATCTGTTTCTCCCTGCCATCTTTTCCCTCAGGAGAGCTGGGCTTCTAACAGTATGCCAGCTATCTCTCTTGACTTCCTTCTCTACAGTTCTGTTTGGTTCCTGTGTCTTTCTACCCCTCACTGACCTAGTTCTTGTCTCTCTCAGGGTGGTTGGGTGTGATAGCCTTTCTGATCACATCCCCCAAACCTTCCCCCTGGGGCAGCTGGCTGGCGTCTTTTTTGAGATTCAAAGTGGGCTCAAGTGGGCTCAGTCACTGAAGAGAAGCCACTCTCTGCCCTTTGCCAAACCTCTCTTCCACCCAGAGAGGAAAACGTTTTTCTTCCACTCAATTGGCTGCAGTGAGCCAGGGGTTTTACGGAGTCTATTTTGATTGAAGGTGGCATATATGTGTCATTCCCAGTCACAGGGGAGAGTAAGTCAGAGCTTCATTTGGCCTTTTTATCTCTCTTTTCCGCTCCTTGCTGGATGATGCACAGCACTCTCATGGTCTGCAGATCACAAAATCATCTCCCTTGGATAGGTTTTTGCCCATCTTCCATTGTTTTTGTCAGAGTTGAGCCCTGCCTAGCTACTCTGAAGCCATCTTCCCAGGAGACCTCAAATTGTTCTTTATGTTCACACACTACGTACTTAATAATCTTTATCTCTCTAGTTGTATTTTCCTTCTTCTTAAATTGATTAAGGAGGTTTATTTGAACATCATTTACTAGTTGTTTTAAACCTTAAGTCTCATCTAGATTCCTGTATTGTTTCTTTGAGTGCTCAACCTTCTTGTTTCTTAATGGGTTGTTATGTTTTATTGATAACTAGGCATCTGTTTATGTTGATGATTTTGCTACATTGATCAATTTCTCTCTCTTGCCTCATGGTTTTATTTTCACAGCTCTTTGATTTTTAGTTTAATTTTTCTAAAACTTTAATATTGTTCTGTTTAAGTAGAAAAACTGTAACAGGGAGCTGCTAATAGTGCCTGACCAGTTCTACCAAGCTTGGGAAAGAATTGAGAGAGACCAATCTGTCCTCCTTCACTTTCTAGGTTGTCCAGTAAATGGTGCTCCTCAGAAAACCCTTCCACAGAAATAAACCATTCCGTTTCTACTATTTTGATCTAATGAATTATGGTAGCTACATTTGCCAAAGGGAAACCACAGTTAAGACATCCACCACAACTTCCTTCTTTCTGAGGAGGAACCTGTCCTTTCTCTCTCTCTTTTTGCCACTTTAAACAGCTTCAATAAAACCTGCAGCTTTCCATCTCTGCATCCCCAGTTTTCCTTGGACAATACATGTGACACTTTTCCTGGACTGCAGGGGTCCTCAAAGAGGCTCTCTCAGACTATTTCTATGCATTCTTCCATATTTTGCAAGAGAACTCTGCCCTTCCTGAGATACTCCAATGCCATCTTGTATCTTAAATGACCTGTTTGATATTTCTTTTTGATGTTTTACATCCAATTACATTCTCAAATTAATAGCATTCTCATGTCTGCAAAAATTTTTTGAACTTCCACAACAAAAATTTTATCTATGGCTAATGGCAATGCATTTACTTATTTTCAAATTATAAATTTCATTTTTCTTTTCTTCCAACTCTGTATTGGATAATAAAGGTCGTGAAAAAGGACTTTTTTTGTCTGGTTCCTTAGAAAAGATGCTTTCAGCACATTTATATTAATTTCTAGGATGTTTGACTTAGGAGAATTATTTTTTAGAATTACTTTTTCTCACAGTAATTATTTTTTGTGCCAAAGTTTGGAAAATTTTTCATCAAGAATGAGTATTTTGGGACTTCTGGGAAGATTGTGCTAGAGTAGCTAGGCAGTGCTCAACCCTCTCACGGAAACAATGGGATAATGGCAAAAGCTGTCTGAAGGAACTGCTTTGGTGATATACACATAAGAAGATTGCTGTGCATCCTAGAAGAAAGTGAGGGACAGAGACTTAAAGAAAGAAGCAAAAATGAAAGCCATGAGTTGTTAACCCCATGGCTGAGAAAAGCATCCACGCCCCATCTTAAAAGCAAACAGCCTGAATAAAATCAATGGTTCACTGCAGCCAACTGAGAGGGGAGGGTGTGGCAAAGGGTGGAGACAGTTTCACTTCAGTGAATTTAGCTAGAAAACCCTGATTTGAATCTTGGCTTTGTCCATACCAGAATCAAAGGAATACCGAGAGACACCTCCATGGAAAAAGTAGGCAAGAGTGCTGTCTGCTGGTTGGCCAGGAAACTGCAATGAGTAAATCCACTTTTAAGAGTCTCTCAGGGCAATCTCTTTGGATATGCTCCCCATTAGTGATTTCTTGGCCCTATTTTGATAAGTTAAGCTGGGCAATTTTAAAGGCTTAGAATAAGTTGAACTAAAAGTCAAAGATGAGCCATGAAACAAACCCACTAAGCAAGAGAGAGAAATTAGCCATCAGATTAAATTCAGCAACATATTCAGATGCCTAGACATCAACAAAAATTTAAAAGCCATACTAAGATATAGGAAGAGATGCCCCATCAAAGGAATAAATTAAAAATCCTGACAAGACACAAAATTAAAGAAAATTAATCAATGATAATCACACAACTCTCCTAAATCAATTAAAAGAGTTGAAGAAAATATGACTAAAAATATAAAATATATTAAGAAGAAAGCAGGTGACCATAAAGAAAATTTGAAAGCCTGAAAAGAAAGGTAACAGAGCTAATGGGAAAGAAACACAAAATGGATGAGATTAAAAATTAATTAGTGGGGAACAGATGTAGCTCAGAGGTTGAGTGCTACTACTCATTTATGAGGTTCCAGATTTAATCCCTGGTACTTCCTAAAACCAAAACAAACAGACAATTGAACAACAACAACAAAAAAAAAACAAAAAAAAAGAAAAGCAAAAACAAAGCAAATCAACAACAACAACAAAACTCTCGTAGGGGAGTAGCTGTAGCTCAGCTGTTGAGTACCTGCCCATGTATGAGGTCCTGGGTTTAATCCTGGCACCTCCTAAAAATTAAAAATAAATAAATTTGATGTGTATAAGGGCATCTTTGAATTGCTCTTATATGCAACTCATATTGAATTGGAGGAGTTAGAAATTGAAATTGAAAAGATAGCAGAACAGAAAGAGTAAAGAATGGAGGGAATGTGTCAGGGTCTCAGGGAGATGAATGACAATGCAAAGTGCAAAAACAGACATGCTATTGGTGACCCAGAATGAGAAGAGAATTGGAAAAGGGCAGAAAGAATATTTGAAGAAATTAAATGACTGAAAACTTCCAAACCCTTATAAAATACATAAATATCAATATCCAAGTAAGACAAGGCACAGCAGACAAAATAAATCTGAATAGACCTACTCTGAGACACCTGATATTCAGAATGGCAAATACCAGATATAAAAAGAGCATCCTGAAAGCAGCAAGAGAAAATCAATGTGTCACATACATCGGAACCTCAATAAAACTAAATGCTGATATCACATCAGAAACCATGGAGACAAGAAGAAATTGTGATGTATTTAAATTATGGAAAGAAAAGAAAACTGTCAGCCAAGAATTCTTTACTGAAAAAGCTGTCCTTCAAAAATGAGGGTGAGTTTAAAATCTTCACAGACAAATAAATTTGAGAGAATATGTTACCAAATTATTTGATTTACAAGAGATATTAAAGGGAGTGCTACACCCTGAAAGGAAAACACAATGATGAGAAACTTGGAGAAGAGTGTAGAAATGAAGATTACTAGTAACATAAAAGGTAAAAATACAGACAATAGTAGTATATCACAACAGAAAACCAAAGGAAAATATAGACACAGTAAATAATGCCTTTACAGTAATAACATTCAATGTTAATGGATTGAATTCCCCAATCAAAAGACATTCACTGACAGCATGGATTAAAAATTGTAGACCATTTATATAGTGTCTACAAGAACTTCACCTAAGATATAATGACACAATCAGGTTGAAAGTGAAATGTTGGAAAATGATATTCCACTCAAACTGTAAACAAAAAATATCTGGAGTAGCAATATTAATATTGGACAAAATAGATTTTAAATGTAAAACAGTTATAAGAGATAAAGAAGATCATAATATATTAATAAAATGAAAAATGGAGCAAGAAAAACATGACTATAATAAATATTTATGCACCCAACCTGGGTACCCAAATATATATGAAGCACAAACTGGTAGAACTCTAAGGGAGAAACAAACATCTCTGCAGTGCATTCCAAGATTTAACTTTCAGTTCACTGTTTTTGTAGTGTAGTTCCATGGATTAAAAAATTCAGTTACCATATTCTAACTTTTCCCCTTCAATCACATTCAGATATATATTTCAGTACTTTTAATTACCTTCACAATGTTTTGATACCATCACCTCTATTCATTACCAAACCTTTACAAAGAACTCAAAAGAAACTTTGTAAAACTTAAACATTAATTCCTCATTCCCTACATCCATCCTTACCACCAATGAAGAATCTAGAATCTACATTTTAGATTCTGACCTTATGAGTTTGTATATTATTATTAGTTCATCTGAGTGAGGTCATACAATATTATTGTTTGTCTCACTTATTTCACTCATTACAGTTCATTTATGTTGTCATGTGTATCAGATATTTAATGCTACTTATGGCTGCATTATATGCCATTGTGAGACTATACCACATTTTATCCATTCATCAGTTAAGGTACACTTTGGTTCCTTCTGTTGTTTGGCAATTGTGAGCAATGATGTTATGAACATCAGTGTGTAAATATCTGTTCAATTCCTTGATTTCAAATATTTTGGGTATGTACCAAGAAGTGGGATTGCCAGGTCATATGGTATTTGTTTTCCTGTCTGTGAACAAGGAATGTTTTTTCCATTAATTTAGGCCTTCTTTGATTTCTTTTAGCAATGTCTTGTAGTTTTCTATATCCATGTCCTTTGTGTTCTTAGATTTATTCCTAGATATTTAATTCTTTAAATGCCATTGTAAATGGATATTTTTTACTTGATTTATCTTTCAGATTGTGCATTGCTAGTATATAGATATCTAGAAAAAATACTGACTTATTTTTTCATGTTCATCTTGTACCTCACCTCTTTCTGAATTCATTTATTATATCTGATAGTTTTCTTGTGTATTTTACAATGTTACTATGTATAGGATCATGACATCTGCAAATAGTGAAAATTTTATTTCTTCCTTTCCAATTTGGATGCCTTTTATTTCTTTCTCTTTTCTAATTGTTCTAACTAGAATTTCCAGTACAATGTTGAATAATAGTTTTGACACTGGGCATCCTATTCTTGTTCTTGATCTTTGAGGGAAATCTATCAGTCTTTCACCATATAATGCAATGTTTGCTGAGAATTTTTTTATAGATGCCCTTTGTCATGTTGAAAATGTTTCTTTATATTACTAGGTTTTTAACTGTTTTCTTCAAGAAGCAGTGCTTGATTTTTTCAACTGCTTTTTCTGCATCAACTAAGATGATTGTGTGTGTGTGTGTGTGTGTGTGTGTATCTTACAGCAGAATCTCAAAATATATGATGCACATACTGACAGATTTAAAGGGAGAGATAGATGGTTCTACATTAATAGTAGGACATCTATATACACGACTCTCAAGATAGATAAAAACATCTATACTCAATATTAAAAAGGAAATAGAAGATTGAAAGATATTCTAAACCAAATAGATCTAACAGACATATATAGAACAATTCATACAGTAGCAACAAAATATGCAATATTTTCAAGTGTACATGTTCATTCTCCAGAATAAAACATATATTAGTTCACAAAACAGTGCTCAATAAATTAAAAAGTATAGAAATCATACAATGTATCTCCTACAAACAAAACAGAATGAAGTAAATAACAGAGGGAAAAATGGAAATTTCAAAGATATGTGGAAATAAAACAAAGTACTCTTTAGGAATCTATGAGTCAAAGAAGATATCACAAGGGGAATTAGAAAATCATTTGTGTCAAAGGAAAATGAAAACATGACATACCAAAAGTTATAATATGTAACAAAAACATTGCTGATAGGGAAATTTAAGCTCTAAGTGTTTACATTAAAAAACAAAAAAAAAAAGATATCAAATTAGAAACCTTACATCAACACTAGAGGATCTAGAAGAAGAATAACAAACTAAACTGAAAGTATTCAGGAGAAAGAAAAAAGTAAAGATGAAAGCAGTGGTAGATAATATGGAGAACACACACACAAAAGCAACAGAGATAGTCAACAAAATCAAAAGGTGATTCCTTGAAAGGATCAATTAATTCTACCAAACTTTATCTAGACTGACAAAAAAAATGGACACATAAAACTAAAATCAGAAATGAGATGGAGTCACTGCTACTGACCCCACAGAAATCAAAGAATTATAAGAGGATACTATGAACAACTGTATGCCAACAACTTGTATAAACTAGATGAAATTCCTAGAAAAAAAAACAAGAAAACAAAAAACCCACCCACACTGACTTAAGAAGAATGAGAACATCTCATATAACTAGTAACTAATAACGAGATTGAATCAGTAATCAAAACTTCCCACAAAAGATAAGCCAGCACCAAATGGTTTCATAGGTGAATTTGATGTATATATACTTTACATGCCATTACTTTTAGGGAAGGGCTAGTGTTGACAATTTTCCATAGCTTGTATTTTTCTGGGAATGTCTTAATCTCTCCTTTTTTGAAAGTCTTGCCATATATAAAATTTTTGGTTTGCAATTATTTTCTTCCAGCACTTTAAATATTTCTATCCCCTCTGTTCATGCTTCCATGGTTTCTGATGATAAATCAATAATCTTATTGGGATTCCCTTGTACATAACTCAATGCTTTTCTTTTAGAATTTAGAGGACTGTTTTTTTTTCCTTTTCCTTGGCATTGACCAGTTTGATTACTATGTGTCTGTGCCTGTTACTCTTTGCGTTTATATTGTTTGGGTCTTCTGGGCTTCTTGAATGAGCATATTCATAACTATCATTAAATCTGGGAAATCTTCTCTCATTATTTCTTTGAATATCCCTTCTGCTTCTTTTTCTCTTTCTTCTCCTTCTGAGACTCCCATAATGCATAAATTGCTATGCCTGATGGAGTTCCACAGGTCTCTTAGGCCTTGTTCATTCTTTTAATTGTTTTATTTTTCTGTTCCTCAGCCTTAATGATTTCAGTTGTTTCATCTTTGAGTCATTGATTCTCTGCCACATTAAATATGCTTTTGAAACCATCTAAGGAATTTTTTATTTCCATTATTGAGTTCATTAATTCCACTATTTCTCTGGAAAGATTCCCTTCTTCAATCATTGTTTTCCTAATATGTGTTAGGACTCTCTCCATGTTTTCCTTTATCCCAATGAGTATATTAAAGATCAATTTTTTAAATCTCTGACTGGTAAGTCCAAAGTCTGGTCTCCGTTGATGGTTTCTGGCTTTTTCTCTTCTTCCTTTGACAGGACCATCATTTCCTGTTTCTTTGTGTGTCTTCTAATGTTTTGTTAAACATGGTACATTTTAATATTTTAATATGTTAACTTTGGGGTTTTGTCCCTGTATGCTCCCTTAATTTGTATCTAGTTAGTGATATGACAGAGAATTTCTCTAATGCCAGGAGCTAATCAAAACTAACAAACCAAAGCAAAAAGCAGCTTTCACTCTCTTTGAAAATTGGTTCTGCTTTGGCTTGTGGTCTCCTTCAAAGCTTCGCCATCCTATCAAGCTGATAGTGGCTATTATGGCATGGATGGATACAGAGATTGAAAGGTAGCTGTTAAGGTGTGGTGGGTTGTTCTTTTTGTAGTAATGAAAATGCTCTAATATTGACTGTTGTGATGAATGAACAACTCTGTGATTATATCAAACCTACTGAATGTACACTTTGGATAGATTGCATGGCATATGAATAAATCTCAATAAAATTACAAACAAAAGCCATCTTCCCACCCTGTCTAATCATGGAGAGGCAGAATGAGGTGGGAGTTTATTGAGAAGTGTACCTGGAGGCAGGAAACATTGATTTGTTCTAGCCTCACCACAGATTTTCTGTATAATCCAGGCCATCGGTGGTCTTTTTATAAACCTCAGATTACCCCTCATTCAGTGATGCATTTGACAGAGATTTCTGTTGGTAGACAGGGTTGAGGAGCAGCCAGAATACATATTGAGCTGTTAACACCCAAAGCCTTTCTACTTCTTTGTTAATGGGCAGTAGACATCCAGGGATAAGCCTAACAGTGCTCTTTTTCTATGGTGTTCTGTCCAGTGACTGAATGCAGGTAGTCCTTTGTCCCAGGTCATTTCAACTTTATTCTTTCTCATGCTATCCTTGCTGTCTACAAGCAGCTTCTCTGCCCTCAGGACAAACTATGAGAGGACAAGCCTGAACTATGCTCCTGGTTCAGTCTCACAGATATTCACCAGATAGACTGGGACTGGCATACATGCACCCTTCCATGCACACAGAGGTCACTCTGCTCCTTCTGGAACAGGATCAAAGACTCAAAATGGGACTGCAGGCTCACTCCAATCTGTGATGTGTAGGGGGTGGGGAAGGGCCAGCAAAAGCACCAGGATCTTCTTTTATGGCTTTTTAAGCTTCATTTTCTTTTTCTTCTTTTAAAATTTTTATTGAAGTCTGTCATGCATACATGAAATTACATAAACAATAAGTGTATAGTAAAAGTTGTCAACTTACAAAATAAATATGCATAGCATACATGACTCCCATACCTCACCCCACCTCCAATATCTTGCATTGTTGTTGAATATTTGTTACAGATGATGAAAGAGCATCATCAAAATATTACTACTGACTATAGTCCATATCTTATATTTGGTGTACTTTTCCCCAAACCCACGTAATTATTAGCACCCTGTTTAAGTATTATATATTTGCTATAGTTTATGTGAGAACATTCTCATAGTTGTTCTGTTAACCACAGCCCATCATCCACTGGAGGATTCAAAATGTTATACAGCCTTATGTCTTGTACAATCCATTGAAAGTGTATACTCCATGGATCTCATAAGCTGAAATTTCTTAATTCAACATTTCTCTGGTTAATGTAGTGCTTTAAAAGTTTTCTGAATCTTCAATATTTTTCTGCAGCCTTTGCACCAGGGGCAGTGACCTGAAATGGCTGATTAAAGGTAGAGATCTGGGATCATACCACATACCCACAGTTTGGAGGACTAGCTGAGCTAGGAGCTAGGGCTCTAGTTTCCAGTGCTGCTGGCCATGATTCTAGGGTTAGAGGGATGGTAGCTGTTGCAGGGAGCATGAAGCTCACTGGTATTTATTGCAAATTAATACCCTCTTCTCCTACTTCTCCCTGGATGCTGCACAGTGTTCCCTAGACTCCAGAGTTTCAAAATGGTTGATTCATATAGTTCCTGCCAGTTCAATAGCTGTTTTGGTGGGGGGACTGATTCCCAAGACTTACCACTCATCCATCTTCCCACATTTTCTTTTGTTTTTCATTCTTATTACCATATTAGTGTATAAGTAATATGAATATATTGTTGGAAAAGGTTTTGCAAAGACAATCAATTCCATAAGATCAATAAAGTTGTAACAAGCCTGAACAAAAACTAGTTTCCAAAGATTAAAAAAATAAAATTTAAATGAAACAAATGAAATGTATGTGTGTATATATGTATATATATGTATATATGTAGATATGTAACTTATATAAAAATTTCATTTCAAGTATATGGGAATTCCTTATACATTTGATGTAACTTTTCTGTAATCTGAAAGCTCTTTAAAACTAAAGGTTATTATATTATAGAAAAGGGTATGCTTTGTTGAATGTTAGGATTTTATAGTCCACAAATCAATGAAGGAAACAACTTTAAGGGTTATATCAGTGCTAAATCTGACTCAATTCTAATTGCTTTGTTACTTGGTGCAGACATTAGTAGAAGAGTGAGTGCAAAGAGAGAAATTTGAATTGAATTCTCTATTTCAAAACAGTAAATATTTTCTTTCAGAGTGGTAGTTTCTTGTACCTTGAAATTCTTTCAAATGTATAGGTACCTGTTAAGGCACTCATACATTATCTTCTCTCAATAATATCATCCCATATTTTCAGCTAAAAGTCATGATAACATCATTCACAATAATTTTAAAATGTGGAAAAACTTTTCCTGAAGAATGTTTGAATTACACAAATGAATGGAGTTCAAAAACTAGGACACAAATGTCTTGTTCACTAACACATGTGCAAACAATAAAAGGATATTCAGAAAACAAAATTTTGGATACTGAATAGAGATAGACTCAAATTTTAAAAAATATATCAAATATAAATTAAACCACATGTCATTATTTTTTCAGAATTTTCTTTAAGAAAAACCCTGCTTAACATCTCAAAATATCTATGGAACATTCTGCATAGAGCAGTTTTAATCTCTCTGTTCCTCAGGCTGTAAAGAAGGCTGTTTAAAAATGGGGGCACCATGATGTAAAATATGGCCATGAGAAGATTACTGAGAGATGCTTTATTTGTAATGGGACCAAAGTCAGCAATCAACCCAGAAACAACAAACAAAATGAGAATTTTCAACTGTGGGGTACAGGTGGATAGGGCTTTGTTATAGGCTTCAACACATTGCCTAAGAACCATTGAAAATATATCAATATAAGACTAAAACATAAAAGCCTAACATAATAAAATACAAACACTTAGAACTATGGTTATAGACTGAGAAAATTGAACATCTGAAGATGAGGTCCTCAAATTTTGAAGAATATCACAGAAATAATGATGGATCACATTGGACTCTGTGAATGGAAGCCTGAATATGGTGGTTGTGTGGATACTAGAAAAGAGCAACCCACTTGCCCTTGAACCACCAGCTGCCTGTATACACAGACATGGGGTAATGGTGAGTCCATAGTGCAGAGAGTGGCAAATGGCAACAGTGTGATCATAGGACATCCCAATAAGAAATAAAAACCCTGTGGATCCAAACAAGATCTCAGCAGCACATGATGAGAAAGAAATCAGTGAAATGCCTGTCAGATAATTCAGAATTAATTTGAGAAGAATACCTGAAATACAGAAAAAGTCAATATATTGGAGAATGCAAATGCATGTTATTTACAATGACAGAAACAGAAGATTCCCAGTCAAGGCTCCTACATACATCGTTAAGAACATAAGACCTTACAGGACATGGAGTTCTCGGGATGCTGACAAATCCAAAAGGAGGAATCTTTTGAAAATAGTGAGATGGTTTATTTCTCATAATATGTTTCCATTTCTCTGTATTTAAATTATAAAATAAGAATATACTAAAATTATATCCATGTAATGCACAAATAAATTGCCACTGTTTGTATCAATATATTGTTTCTCATGAGGAATTCAGAAGGAGGAAATGGACAAAAGACAGTATTTTGAAACCAGTGAATTCACTTATTTCCCTTTAAACATTTTTTCCTATGTCTGCTCTATGTTAATTTTGCCTTTCATAGGATTAAACAATTGAAATATATCAAATGATTTAAAATGAAATAAAGGTCATAAACTCTTCAGTTATTGAGGCATACTTATACTATTTTAGTAAAATATATTTTCAATCTCTTTTAGGAAGCATCCAGTATTTATTTTCTTCATTAACAACTCTTAATTCCAGATATTACCTGTAAGACAGCTTCTGTACCAGTCCTTCCATTTAAACACTGAACAGTTTTTCTGCTCATTTACCAGGTAACTAAGATGATTGCTGATCTCACCGTAACCTTGGCTAGCTAAATAAAAATTACTTTCTGTAGAATAGTTAGTGAATTGTTCTGAGGTTCATCTCAGAATAATTTTAATCCAAAGGAAACCAGACGATTTATGCCTCACCACACTGTCATTTTGGTGTTTTTCTATAAGACAGGAGTATAAGATGTTTCTTTCCTCCTTTTCCCGACAGTCCATAAATTATTTTATTTAATTCAGATAATAATCAATTCCAAGCTTCTCATTGCAGTCTCTATCACACTTCCATTTTTCTTTCTAGTTTACATTCTCACCTGTACACAATAGCTAAGCAAAGCATCCCACTTGATATTACTCCTCTTCAAAGCTCCCTTCCTTCCATCAGACATGAATTAAATATTGAATGTACAATTAATTTTCTGATTAGATATATTGCCTATGTGCTTTTCCAGATTTTATGGAAATCTGCTCATTCAAAATAGCTAATATAACCACAACTATTTTACTTGGGCTTGTTTTGAAGCATACTAAATCATAAATAAATTGTTTCAGTCTTAATTATGCTTTCAATTCTATAACTAATTACCTTGAAGGATCTCATGTCAGAGCAATTTATTTAATTTTGTATGTGCAAAAGTTATAATTGAGAGGTAATAACTATTATATTGTAAGAAATTCCATTTTATTAAAAAATTATTATAATTCATTTGAAACTAAAAGTAGCATATAATTTAACCAGTATTTCAAATTGGTAATACTTTTAATAATGTTGATTTAGCTCATTGATTATATTCATATGATTTTCTATATTTTTGCAAAATATTTTTGTAAATTTTTTTCTACAATCATTTATATTATGGAAATTTTTCTATCCTCAATTTTATGAGGAAGGGAAAGTCCTTTAAAGAGATTTTATTAAATATATAAAACAATACTCAGTAATTAATTTGATGCTATTTACTTAAGGGTTGGACATAAAAATATTCCAGATGAATTTTTAGTTTCATTTTTCAAACCACACAAGGTTATTGATCATTATAAATCTTATTCCTATCCTCCATCTCTTCACATTGCATTTTTTCATCCAGCCTGTAAAATTCTCAATTTTCCCTAGGTATAATTTTCCATACATCTTATACTTCATGTTACATCATGAAGTTTAAATGCAAAGCCTTGGGCATAAGAAGGAAAGTGTATTCATTGTTTACCTCCACTCTATTTTACCTCAGGGATATTTAGAAGTAATCCGCTTCACAATTTTCAAATCTGGAAATGAACAAAATGAGTAGGATACCTATTCATCATCAAATGTTAAAAACAGGAATTACAAGAGTACTAAAAAATCTGCATAGGGCATATATACATTCTAATAACCTGCAAATAAGTATAAGAAATTGTTCCTAGACTTAACTGTGGTAGGGGATGATCCATGGTGCAGGGTCAGTGATTGGTGAATATGTGGGGAAGGGTGCACTTGGTCAATGATTGAGGGATATGTGGAGAGGTTTGCACTTGGGGCATGGCTCTGTGGCATATGAACAATTTCAAATGGTCATGGGGTGTTGTCTCAGTGGATGGAGACCCACATAATAACTTAAAGAATATTGAATTCCCATCCAGGGAAGTCCTGCTACATTCTCTAGTAGAGCAGCAAGAATCCCCCAAGTACATGGGCCATGCCTAGCAAAGGAAGAAAGACCAATACTCCAGGTTCTTGATATTGATAGTTGTACTTATGAACCTTGTGCTTGTGAAATTGAAACTTAGCGTAATATTATGTATTGCCTAATAGTTACCTCCTGAAAGCCTCCTCATTTTTCATATGTAGCCTTTCTTTAAGCAAACTCAGTATATATACTCACTACTTTCCCCCTAGTATGGGACATGGCACTCAGGGATTATTACCAAGCACAAACTAGCAATGCATTTGGAAAAAATACCTTGACCAAAAGGGGGAAATATTAAATGCAAATGAGTTTCTATGGCTAAGAGATTTCAGAGTGAGACGGGACGTCAGTCCAGAGGTTGCACTTATGCTTATCTCAGGAGGATCTCATTGACTTCCATAGGAAAAAGTGCCTCAAACAGCATGGTTCCTGAGGGTTCTAGAGAAATCTAGACACTATAAGCATGGCAAATAAACTCAGTAATTCAGCACCCTGTCATTGGACTGTACTTTGGAATATATGTTCCCCAAAATAACAGATTTAGACTCATTTATAATTTCCCTACACATGCTTCTTCTGCCTTTTTTATTTGAATCTTTAATTAGCAATATACTCATTAAATGTATGTACCAGAAACATAAACCTTTGGTCTGTTAATATGCTGGTTGAACCCTGGATATCAGCAGAGTTGTAAGACCTACTCTCCAGTTCATTGGACTCACCCAGGACAACAAACTAAGAGATGATAGAAAACACCCATCCAATAAACAGAGAGTATCCACAACTGCAAGCAAGACAGGTCTAAGACCCCTCTCAGTCAGAAGCATAGTGGGCATCACCATTCCCAAATCCTCAAGATTCAGGAATGGGGACCTATGAGAAGATGATCTCAGAGTAGCTTGACAGGTGTTGATTATTTCACAAAAGCAAAGGAGGAAGGCAAAAAGCTTTCCAAGCAAGCCACTCCAGGGATCTTCAGAGCAGGAGAGTGCTGTGTAACATCCAAGAGGGAGAATGACAGAGAGACAAAGAGACCAAAGGAAAACTTTGTGTTACTCACACCTGTGGCTGGGAATGGCACATATCCTCTATCCTCAAGGTGAACAGCCTCAGTAGAATCTCTGGCTCACTGTAGCCAACTGAGAGGAGGAAATTGGTTCTTTCTGGGAGGAAGAATTGTCTGGAGGAGGGCAAAGAGAGGATTATCTCCAGTGAGTTTGGCTAGCTGAGCCCACTTTGAATCTTGACTGTAGCCAGCCTAGAAAGTGGAAGTTGCAAGTGACTCATATGTGGGGGTAGCTGAAGGGCAAATAAGCAAGAAACAGGTGCCCAGCAAACTCAGAGATGGAGAAGTGTAATTGGGAGAGCAGATAAGCTAGGCCTAACAGAAGGGAAAAATAAATTTAAAAAATAAGACCTTAGCCAGGGCTGAAAGAGCCCAAGGGAGAGGAGAGGGGGCTCAGATCAGGCAGGCTGTTGCAGCCACTGGCCCTGAGAGTGAGGGCCACTATGTCAGTGAGGAAGTAGGCTAACAGCCCTGGAGAGAATGAATGAAGACAGCAGAGATAGCCAGCAAACTATTAGAAATTCAACTTGTCTGAGGGAATAGAAAGAGGGGAGAGGCAGATAAACTTTCAGAAACATAACTAAGCTGCAGAATATGTGTAGCTCAGGAGATGAATGCCTACCTCACATCTACTATTTCTCTAGCTCTTTTATAGTTTTTTTTCTATTTTCTTGTTAGGATTACTATTATTGTTTTTTTCTTTTTCAGTCTTTCATTTTCTATGGTCTTAAAATTTTTTTGGGGGAAACATGGACACCTACATGATATAGAATAAGTGGATTCATGTGTCAAAGATGAAACAAATAGGAAGAGATGCAGAACATGAAACAACTAATTAAGGATGTCTAAATAAATATGAACCAACTTAATGAAGTGAAAAAAGAGATAAAGGATATTAAGAAGACACTGTGGAACACACAGAAGAAATTACGATCATACATAAAAATATAACAGATCTGGTCTTGATGAATGGCACCACACAAAAAATAAAATATATGCTAGAAGGATATAACAGCAGGTTTGAACAGATGGAGGAAAGCAGTAGTGACATTGAAAATATCTTAAATTTCACAGATAGTAGAACAGAATGGTAAAAAGATTTTAAAAATCAACAGGGACCCAGGAAATTTAATGAAAACTTGAAATGCACGAACATATGCATTATAAGTATCCCTGAGGGAGAAGAGAAGGGAAAGGGGTCAGAAAGAGAGGTGGAGGAAATAATCGCTAAAAATTTCATAACTCTTCTGGAGGACATGGATATACATGTGCAGGAACACAGTAAACTCCAAACAGTATAAATACTAAAAGGCCTACCCCAAAACATATACTTACCAAATTGTCTAATGCTCATGACAAAGAAAGAATACTGAAAGCAGCAAGAGAAAAGAAACCCATCACATACAAAGGAAGCTGATGATTTCTCATCTGAAGCCATGGATGCAAGAAGACAGTGGTATGACCCACTTAAAGTGCTAAAAGAAAAGAAAAGGGGGGAAAAAACCTACTAAGAAAGAATTCCTGTAACTAGCAAAGATGGCATTCAAAAATAAGGGAGAGTTCAAAATCACAGATGAACAGAAAATCAGAGAGGTTGTTGACAAGAGACCTGCCCATCAAGAAATTCAAAAGGGAGTTCTGTAGGTTGAAAGGAAAAACAAAAGAGACAGAGTTGAAAGAGAGTATAGAAGGAAAATTACAGTAAGAATCATTAAAAAGAGAAAAAAGTGAGATAAAAACAAGGTAGGATATATACAAAACTAAAGAAAAACTGGCTAATGTAGGTATTGCCTTAACAGTAATATCATTGAATGTTAACGGATTAAACTCTCCAATCAAATGAATTGGATTGGCAGAATGGATAAGGAAATATAACCATCTACAAGAATTTGATTGTCTACAAGAATTTCACCTTAACTCCAGGGACACAAGGAGGTTGCAAGTGAATGGTTGAAAAATGATTTTACATACAAAAATAAACAAAAAATAGCAGGAGTAGCTTTACTAATATTGGGCAAAATAGACTTTAATTGCAAAATTATTTTAAGAGACAAAGAAGGACACTATATATTAATAAAATGGGTAACCTATCAAGAAGAAAGAACAATCATAAACATTTTTGCACATAACCAGGGTGCTCAAAAATACATGGGAAAAAATTGGAAAAACGAAGGAAGAAGTAGACACCTCTACAAATATAGTGGGGAACTTTAATACATAATTATCACCATTAAACAGAATATCTCAACAGAGGGTCAAAAAAGAAACAGAGACCTTGAATAATAAATTAGAGCATCTAGACCAAGTAGACATATACAGAATGTTACATTCAAATATGCCGGGATATACATTCTTCTCCACTGCAAATGGATCATTCTCCTGGATAGACTACATGCTAGGCCACAAGGCAAGTACCACCAAATTCAGAAAGATTGAAATTATACAACATAATTTCTCAGACTACAATGGAATGAAGCTTGAAATTAATAAAGGACAGAGAAACAGACTAGGCATAAATATATGGAAGTTAACACCCTCATAGGCAATCAGTAGGTCAAGGAGGAAATTGCAAAAGAAATCAGTAACTACCATGAAACAAATGAAAATAAGAACACAACAATATCAAAACCTACGAGATGCAGTAACAGCCATGCTGAGGGGGAAATATATAGCCATAATTTCTTATATTTAAAAAGAAGAAAGAAATAAAATTAAAGACCTAATTGCATGTAGAGAAGAACTAGATAAAGAACAACAAACTAATCCCAAAGCAAAAAGAAAGAAGAAAATATCAAAGATTAGAGCAGAGTTAAATGAAATTGAGGAAAAAAAAGTAGGAAAAAATAATAAAACCAAAATCTGGTTCTTTGATAAGATGAATAAAATTGGCTAACCCTTAGCTAGACTAAAAAAGAAAAAAGAGAAGATGAAAATACATAAAATAAAAAATGAGAGAGGTGATATCACACCTGATCCCACAGAAATAAAAAGTATCATAAGAAGGTACTTTGAAAACTTTTAAGCCAAAAATATGGATAACTTAGATGAAATAGACAAATTTCTAGAAACACACAAGCAGCCACATAGATGGAAGAAGAAACTGATGAACTCAGCAGGCCAATCAAAAGTAACAAGATTGAATTAGTCATCAAAAATATATCAAATAAAAAAAGCCCAGCAGCAGAAGCCATCACAGGTGAATTCTACATAGCATTCCAAAAAGGATTAACACAAATCTTGCTTAAACTCTTTAAAAAATAGCAGTAGATGGAACATTGCCTAACTTGTTCTATGATGCCAAATTCACCGTAATACCAAAGCCATATGAAGATGTCACAAGAAAATTAAACGACAGACCAATCTCTGTAATGAAACTGGATGTTAAAATTTTCAATAAAATACTTGCTAAAAGTATCTAACAACCATCAAATGAATTATACACCATAATCAAGTGATTTTTTAATCCTGATATGCAAGGATGATTCACCATAAGAAAATCAACAAATGTAATATACCATATTATCAGATCAACAGAAAAAAAATCACATGAACATCTTTCTTGACTCATAAAAGAATTTCAGAATATACAGCATCATTTCTCAATGAAAGCACTTCAAAATATAGGAATAAAGGAAACTTCCTCAACATCATAAAGGGTATATATGAAAAAACCCACAGCTAACATCATATTCCATCATGAAATTCTAAAGGCTTTCCTTCTAAAATCTGGAAAAAGACAAGGGTGTACACTCTAAATGCTTTATTTAACATTGTGATAGAAGTACTTGCCTGAGAACCTAGGCAATAAAAAATAAATAAAAGGAATCCAAATTAGAAAGGAAGAAGTAAAAGTCTCACTATTTGGAGATAACATGATTCTATATGTAGGAAACCATGAAAAATCTTCAAAAAAGTTTCTAGACCAGAAAAATGAGTTCAGTAAAGTGCCAGAATATAATAGCAACAGGCAAAAATCACAGTGATGGGGCAGAGTGGACCTGGGCCATGACTCTAAAGCATATGAATAAGTTCAAGTGTTCATGGGGTGATGCCTTCATGGATGGAGAATCACACAATAAACAAAGGAAAATTGAATTTCTATCCTGGGAAGTCCTGCTACGTTCCTAATAGAGTGTCAAGAATGCCACATGCACATGAATATTGCCTAGCAAAGGAAGACAGACCATTATGCCATGACCATGTTATTGATTATTGTACTCATGAACCATTCTTGTGAAATTTAAACTTAACCTAGTATTATATATTGCCTAGAAGTTACCTCCTGAAAGCCTCCTGGTTGCTCAAGTGTGTCCTCTTTCTAAGCAAACTCAGGATATAAGCATACTACCTTCCTCTTAGTTTGGGACATCACTCCAGCTTATGAGCTTTCCTGGCACCAAGGGATTATTACCAAGCACCAACTATTGATGCATCTATAAAAATACCTTGACCAACAGGGGAATTTATTAAATACAATTGAAATTTTATGTTTAAGAGGTTTCAAAGTGATTCTGGATGTCATTCCAGAGGTTACACTTAGGCACGTCTCAGCAGGATCTCATTGACTGCCACAGTAAACAGTGCTTCAAATAGCAGGGTTCCTGAGGTCTCTAGAAACATCTAGACACTATAAGCATGGCAGACAATCTCAGGAATTTGGCACCCTCTCAGTGGGCCTTACTTTTGAATATTTGATCCCCAATGTAACAGAGATAGGGTCATTTATATTTTCCCTGCACATGGCTCTTAGGCCCCTTTTATTTGAACCTTTAATTAACACTATAGTTGTTATTTATATGTCCCAGAAAATTAAAACTTCAGCCTGTTCATATGGTGGTTGAGCCCTGAATCTCAGCAGAGTTGCAAAACCTACTCTCCAGTTCATTGGACTCTGTATGATGATATTCATGCTTGTTTTGTAAGTTCACAACTTTTACTATATCGTTATTGTTTTATATATCCATGTATGAATAATACATTTCAATAAAATTTATTTAAAAAGAAATATTATATAGTTCCACCTATAATAAAATATTCTAAAGTACATTTCCTATAAAAATGCATATGCATTTGCCAAATTACTCATTGATAATATTTGAAAATTGTGGACAATACAATTAGAAAATATATAGATGAGCTAGGCATATAAGAAAATTGAGAAAACAGTGCAATTTTTTTAAAAAATTTGTTTTGTATATAAAATATTATAAAACATAAATCTAAAATATAAAGGTGCTAATGCTTTTGCTTTACTCACTTTATCAAAAGTTATTTATGCATGAATTGCTAATAACTCCATGGCATTATTTTAGAAATAGATGAAAATATGCATTGAATGTTATATTAGTCAGCCAATGGGGTGCTAATGCAAAGTACCATAAATTTATTGGCTTTTATAAAGGGTATTTATTTAGCATAAATGCTTACTTACAAGGTCCTAAAGAGTCCAACTCAAGGTCGCTTTCTCACCAAAGTCTGTTGCCATGTGTTGAAGCAAGATGGCAGGTGATCTATGTAAGGGTTCAGCCTTCCTCTGTCTCTGCTACTTTCTGGCATAAGGCTTGTTTCTTTCCAGGATCAGCTGCAAACTATGAGGTGAATGGTTCTATCTTCCTGGGGCTGCTGGATCAAAGCTGAGAAATTTCTTTCCTGTGGTGTCAATGGAGCTCTTTCTCTCTTCCTGTGTCTTCTTGAGTGAGTGTCCATTTATATGAGCCCACCATGTGGGTGGGGACTTAAACCTAAGCCCTGCACTACTGATATGTCAAATCAAAGTCTTAAGCTTAACATAATTTAATCAAAGACATCTCACCTGAATCTAATACAATCAAAGTGTATCACAACCAGAGGAACAAACCAGTTTACAAATATCATCCTTCTCTTTTTTGGGGGTTCATAAATAATCTCAAACTGCCACAAATGTAAACACCAAAATTAAATGATATAAGAATGAAAGCATATTTTTAAAATATATATGTCAGGATCACATGTGCACTGGTATCTTTTCCCTGTATCTTTGCCAAAAGAACATTCACACCATTGTAATTTTAACCACAGACTTACCAATCCCAAGAGTTCACTTGTTCCTTTCTCCAGCCTTCTCCCCATTTCCTTGGATATTCCAACCCTACTCCCCCACCCTGCAACCCCTCACATAACAGCACCAGTGAACCCAATCACATTACTATACCACTATCACCCTTATCCACTGCCCAACCACCCCTCCCACCTTATCATAGATTTTGCCCATATTGAGCATCAGCTCTCCACCTTCTACTCTCTTTCTGTGTCTTGATAACCTATCTTCCAGCCTCTTGATATGCTTAAGTCCTCTCAATGAGGTCATATAATATTTGCCCTTCAGTGACTGGCCTACTGCACCCAACATAAGCTCAAGATTCATCCATGTTGTTCTGTGTGTTAATACTGCATACTTTTTTACAGTTGATTAATATTCCATTGTATATGTATACCAAAGTTTGCCTATGTATTCATCTGTTGATGAACACTTGGGTTGCTTGCAACTATTGGCAATAGTGAATAATGTCACTATGAACATTAGTTTTGCATATATCTGTATCCTGTGGGTATTTACACAGAAGTGGGATTGCTGCTTCATATGGTAGTTCTATATTTAGCTTCCAGAGGAACCACCAAATTGTCCTTCACAATGGCTGCACCATTCTACAGTCCCACCGCAATGAACAAGGAGTCCCTTTTCCTTACATTCTCTCCAACACATATAGTTCTTTTTTTTTTTTAATAACCAACATTCTAATAGGTGTATTATGATATCTCATTGTAATTTTTTTATTTTTTAAATTTTATTTAAATATATTATTCTTACATGAACATACATAAACTAAGTGTATAGAGAAACTTGTGAACTTAAAAAATGAACATGCATAAAATCATACAGCGTTCCCATACATCACCCTTCCACCAACACCTTAGATTTTTATGAAACATTTCTTAGAAATTATGAAAAATTATCATCAAAATATTATGACTAACTATAGCCCATATCTTACATTTGGTGTAATTTCCCCCAACCCTCCCTATTACTATTATTTTAAAAATATTTTTATGACAGAAGTTGTGAACTTACAAAAGGATCATGAACATGTATAGAATTCCCATACAACACTCCTTCTGGAGCCCAATGTAGTTTTGATTTGCATTTCTATAATAGTGATGTTAAGCATATTTCATGTGCTTTTAGCCATTTCTATTTCTTCTTTGGAAAAGTGTCTATTCAACTTTTCTTGCTCAATTTTTCTTTTTCTTTTTCTTTTTGAGATGTATTATTCTTTATATATGTTAGATATTAGGCCTTTATAGAATAAATGGTTACCAAATATTTTCTCCCATAGAGTAGGCTGCCTTTTCACTTTCTTGACAAACTCATTTGAAGCACAAATTTTTTTTAATATTGAAGAGACCCCATTTATCTATTTCATCTTTCATTGCTCATGCTTAGGGTATGAAGTTTATGAAATAATTTC
Source organism: Cabassous unicinctus (assembly GCA_029593785.1). Classification (NCBI taxonomy): domain Eukaryota; kingdom Metazoa; phylum Chordata; class Mammalia; order Cingulata; family Chlamyphoridae; genus Cabassous; species Cabassous unicinctus. The sequence continues at coordinate 23,142 of JAQZBX010008106.1, read as the reverse complement.
CTACTACAAGTTCTCATAAATTGTCCCTTATATTACCTTCTAGGAACTTTATGGTATTATCTCTTATAGTTAGGTCTTTGATCCATCTTGAGTTATTTTTTCTATATGGTGTGAAGTGGTGTTCCTCTTTCATTCTTTTTGATATGGATATCCAGTTCTCCAAGCACCATTTTTTTCAAGAGATTATTCTCTTCTAGTTGAGTGGGCTTGGTGGTTAAGTCTTATTTTTATTTACACTGATAGAATTCTATGAAATGCCTTCTCTTTTGTCTGTTAAACTTAAGGTATCCTTTAGACTGTAGCTGAAGAAATATCTCATTCTTGGGGTCTGCATTAGTTGAATTTCAAGAAATTTTTTGCATCATTATATTTCCAGTCTTTTGAGTTTGTACACACAGACAGATAGATCATCACATACCATTTTAAGAAAAGAATCCCATAAAACAAGCTGTTGAATCAGATGCATCCAGGCTGCCTTATGAGCACAAACTTGTCTCATGGGCAGACATAATTAAGGTTGCTAAAGATCTTGAGGCATATCACTGTCATTTGAGGGAATTATTCATTAGTAGTTTCACAGAAACAATAGAAAATATACAAATATATCAGGAAAATGATGTAACAAGTCTATCTTCCCTAAAATGAATTTATTTTTGAAATAATTATAGAGACTGGTAAAATCCATAATCCTGCCTCTTCTTTTAGTGAATAAAATTCATAGGGTTACTTCTTAGAAAGATTCATATATACCTGAAATCATATTATACCTTCTACTACTGTATTCTTCATAAATACATATTTTTTTTTTATAGAATGGATACATATGGGTCATACCTCTTACCAGTCCTGGTTAACTGTCAATTTTAATCTCAAAAGAGCCAGCTTTAATTCAACTTCTGTTTGATAAGGATTCCCTGTCTATACCCTTGAGGTTAATTATATTTGTAATGAAGTTTCTTTGAAATAAAATGAGCAATTTTTTTTTAAACTTTACAAAAGAATTATTCAATAATGCCTTCTAACTTAGAAAATATTCACTACATATTTCATTTTATTGATGATTATAAATGTTTATTATTTATATATATAAATCCATAAAATCATGATATTCTTAATAACATATATTCTTAATGTTTTGGAATAAAATTATGGTATAAAAGAAAATCATATACAGATTAAAATTAGCTAAAATATTAAAATCAATAATTGGCCAACAGCTACTAATTTTTTAATATGTTAAAATTAAATAATTAATTAAAAAATTAAACAATCAAAAGAGTTGCTGCTCAAAGTATGACACTTACCAGAAGTGCTTTGAATAGAACTTCATACCTGAGATGTGACCAATAAAGTTAGGTAGTCTCCAAAATGTCAATTACTACCACTCAGAAAAATATCTTAGGAAAGGAAGCAATTTTTCATTTATCTGAAAATTTTTTTAAAATGACTGCCAGTGTGGAGGAAACATAATATGGAAAAGTCTAAGAAACTCTGAGTAAAATCTTGGAAAGGACAAATATTGTATTTTTTTCACTAAAATGAACTAATTATAATGAGCAAACTCATTATTTTTTGATATCTAGAATAAAGTTGTATTATTCAGTCAAATGGGTGCTGATGCAAAATACCAAAAATCTGTTGTTGTTCATAAGGGTATTTATTTGGCGTAGAAACTTACATTAATGAGTCCATAAAGTGTAAGTTACTTTCGACACCAAAGTCTGTTGCTACATGTTGTAGCAAGATGGCTGCTGACATCTGCAAGGGTTCACCTTCCCTCTTCCTCTTAAGGCTCCGTGGTCCCAGCTTCTTCCAATATCACCTGTAGGCTGTGATGTCTTGTTTCTCTCCCAGAGCTTGTTCCAATTTGGGCTCAGCTGCTCTGGTCTCTCCACAAGGTCAGCTGTAGACTAACAGACTCTCTCTTTTCCTGGGGCCTCTGCCATATATATGGAGCCATTTCTATTCCTCTGTCTTTGTCTCTGTGTGTTTACTTCTCAGGGCTCCATCATCCAAAATTCCAACTAAGTCCTCTGCCATGTTAGTTTCTCTGAGTCCTCACCCAGCAAAGGAGCAAGGACTCAACATCCTACTGACTTGACCCAATCAATACCCTATTCATAATTTAATCAAGTGAAAGTGAAACCTCTGAAGATAATACAATCTAATACACCCAGAGGAACAGACCAGAGTACAAACAAAATCCAATATCTATTTTTGGAATTCATAAACAATACTAAACTGCTACAACAGGTAACCAATAGAAAGAAGGTAAAGAATGGTGAGCAGATTCTTAATTTGTGCAGAATATTTAGTTATGCTGATTATAAATGTTTAGAAATGAATGGGAGGGATGGTAGTTCATTATTTTGAGGGTAGGTAACATTGCTTAATTGTGCATCAGTGTGGTTTAATAGAGAAGTTTAGGGTCATGTATGTCACTAGAAGGAAAGCTAGGGGGTGAAACATGGGGCTGTATAACATAGAGAACCCTGTTATTGCCAATGAATGTGGCTAATAGTACAAATATAAGAATATTCCTCCATGAACTAGAACAAATGGATGTCATTAATACCATGTGTTAATAAAGGGATTGTATATAGGTAAAATACATCTAATGCCTACTATGGACTATAGTTAACAGCAATATTTTACTATTCTATCAATTTTAACAAAGTTACCATGCCAATGCTCAGTGTTAATAATGGGAGTAAAAGGGATATGAGTGTTGTGCAGAAAATAAAATAAACTTACAAAGGGGGTATAGAGCAAGTTTATTGAGCTTAAGTTGCATTAATGCAGTAACAGTTAAAGGTTTCTGCTCAAAATGCTTAGCTGGGGGCATCCTATATGGCTGCTTGAAACAAAGTGAAAGTGTGGGGGTTGGGGAAGGATAAGGAGACATGAATTATGGTGAATGTGTGAACTCCATGAGCTATGAGGATGATGTGAAGTATGTGGATTATGGGGGCTGTGGGCTATCTGGACATAATGTCTTTGAGTCCCAGTTCATTAATTAGCATTCAGGATGTTAGTGTAAGATTATGGCCATATGATAAAGATCATCAGACTGTGCTAATGTCAGCCTGATTTCTTTGTTTTAGTTCCTCCTTCTGGGCAGGGACAGGAGTCTTTATCAACACTGCAATTAATCATTGGTCTCTCACCCTGCTCCAGTTAGCCTCTGCTCTTTTTTATAATCCCCTGGAAAAAGTGGAAGCTTTGCCAAATAAAGATGTTTAGTAAAATTATTTATCATTCCAATTTCATTTTCCCTTCTTTTGGTCAAAGGAGTCCTTTGACTACCTGAAGACCAAGTATGACTAGCTTGGGGTTCTATAGACTGATACGCTAAGGCTACAGGTGATGGGATAAAGAGTTTGGTGGCTTTGAAGCACTGTGCAATAAAGTTGGGGATGATGTGGATGAAAATGAGTCTGAGGAGTAAGATGATGATTACTGTTGATTTATGCTGTGAAACCATTTAGCTTGTTTGAAGGTTTCTTGGATGTTGGTCTCAACTTGTCTGGTGGCATTGATCCAAGTACAGCAGAATGTGTTGGCAACAGTACAAATGTCTCTTTCTTATCTAGCTGTTCTGAGACCTGTTAGTGGGTTCCTCATCTTCAATGGCAGGAGGGTGAGATGATTCTGAGCTTAGCCTTGGCCTATTCTTCATACTCTGCAACAGAAGGAGACAAGTCACTTCCCAGGTTTGACTTCTGCACTTACCACCAAAGGAGGTGGAGGTGTTTATGTGGCATGCTTATATGCACCAGGGGGAAGGGAACTGCTTTTAAAGGAATGCAGTGAATTGCCATGAACCAAAAGGACAAGAAACAGATCTTAAAGGAACAGATGTTTACTGATCTAGGGGTGAATAAGACAAGATCTGCTGATCAGTCACCAGTTTACGACCATCTCTTGAGCCTCAACTTTTTAACTACTAAGGAATGCTGCTGTAATTTGGGGAGGAAAGAACTGGAAAGATTGGGGGAGAAAATACAAAGTATTATATGTTTCAATCCACCCCATCTAACACCTCTTAAAATTTTTCTGTCACCTCATTGCAAAAGGCCCTGAGCATGGAACAAGGAGTTTATAAATGGTACTGTTATATAAGGCCACAGTTACAATATAAACAAAAAGACAAGCAATTATACGAGTTCCTGGGATCTGACTTGCCACCGAGAAGGGTAGCTATTATATTAAAGTTAAGGGAAGTGTTTTCCTTGGGAGAACAGAGAAGCTGGATGCTGGCATGTATCCACACTTCAGCAGTCCAATTGTGGATTGTTTCTAAGCAGCACCCCAGTGAAGGAAGACTTTAGAAAAAGCCCTGTGAATCTGGAACAAAAGCCTAAGGGCACAAGCACAAATATTTAGTAGGTACCCTGAGGGGCATGTTTTCTCCATTGAATAAAATAACAGTGGAAACTTTTCCCATCATCCCTAAGACGTTTACTTAGAGTGGGCAAGATCTGGGTTCACAATACTGTACATGTTAACCCTCCATAAAAGCAGGCAATAATGTCAATTGTGTTTCTTTAGGTTCTACCCACATCATTCTGGCAAGTATAGCCCCTTTTGTTATGTTGTTCATGCATTTGACATACTGTAGTACTGTCAACCAACATGAGAAAAGAAAGGTTGGCTCCAGGGTTCCAGTGGCCAGTTGTACAGTGCCCTCTGGCAGAGCCAGTCTGGAGGCAGTGCCCATTGTAGGGCTAAAGAGACTGAGGCATCAGCTGCTGGCAAAGTTACAGGAATTTTCAGCGGTAGGATGCTTAATCCACTTTGGGGACATGGCCAGGTGATGTAGCAAATACTTTAATTGCTTTAAGAGCTGTAGAAACTGGTTACGCCAATAACTTAAATGGAAAGACACCATGTGCGGTTGTTGGGTTCTGGCCTAAATGCACAAATCTATTTGCCACTCTCTTAAGGCTATGTTGGTTTGGTGCATATATCCCCTGCTGTAAGGTACTACATGCAGTTACAGCCATTATTATGTCCCACAATCTTGTATAATATGAATTAGGTCAGAATATCTAATGAGGATTCCTAGTGCCTTCTACCAAGTGCCAATCCATGTCAATTCGTCTATAGACACTCTTTTTGTGTAGCCATATGGCTGCTTCTTCATCACTTTTAGAGCTGGTTAACTTCAACTATGGGTTCCAGGTGTCACACAGGTACTTAAAAAATTCTAGGGAGATGTTAGGTTATACTAAAGCATCTCAGGGTTTAGAAATAACTATTAGAGACCAGAGACCAGGAACAAATGTGACTACTGCAAGAGCTTAAAATCAAGGCCCTAATTTCCTTAAATAAACCTGTTTTTAGAGATCATTAACTACAACCTATATTAGAAGTGCTGTTTCTTTTTACTATTACACTATTACCAATATTATATTAATCAACAGGTATTTTAATTTAGCAGGACAAAAAATATATATTTTCTTAATTATTTCATAGAAATTTAAGATTCCCAATGGAATTAAGATTATCTTCTCCTTCCTTAATATGCAGATGGAGGTGGCATCTCACAGATTTCTCTGTTCTGAAGTTACATTCTGTTATCAATATTAATCCAGATTTCTACTTAATAATGACTTCCTGGAATCAGGGAATATTTCCGTTTATAAAATTCTTTGACAAACTTCTCATAACCATCCATAACTACATAGACTAGTTACTTCACTTTAAGACAAATTTTACTTTAACAGACAAAACTTACTTTCACAAGCCCTCTACAACTTTTCATATTCACTCAGGTCTTAAATTACTTATTCCTGCCCTCAGGGAAACCAGTCATTTTATCTTAGGACAAAACACACTCTCTTAAACAAGATCATCAAATTTTAGTCTGTTCTATGAAAATTAGTCATTTCACATTAGGACAGATCTATATTCTTTCCTTTAACTTAATTTCTTAAACACAAACTTACTATTTTCATTTTCTTAAAGATCTAAAAATATCTTATTTTATTTGATTAGTATCAGTATAAACCTATGGAGAGTACCCCCAAATCAAGTAAAGTAGAAAACAATTATAATTTATGCAAGAAATATTTGTTCTTTTCCTACATAGGAGACTAAAACTTCTTTTTCATGATATTGCAAAGAGGAATTAAAATATGTTAGAACTCAGAGGGAGAAGACAGAAGTATTTTACAGAGCACAAGAAGCTCAACTTCTCCAATTTCTCGGACTCTAGGTATATTAATTTACATATATATTTTCTTTAAGCAATTTGAGTAGCGCTCTCTTAAAGATTTTATAGGAATATAGATATTAAGCAAACAGACAGAAACAAGCCATAGAAACACAGAAGAAAAGAAATATAATGCTTTCTGACTGTTTCCCACAGTACCTGTAGAGAAACATTTGAGAAACAGAAAAGAATTCTCTTCCCAGACATCTTAAAATAGAGGGCATGACAGCTCAATAAACAAATTTTGATGTCAACCACAATGCGACAGGATTTCAAAGATCTTAGAGGGTTTAACTGAGTGAACCAGGTGAGGAGCCTGAAAAGGATGGAACAGAAAGGATTCTTGCAGGTACAGTACTCATCTTCATGCCTTCAGAGGCATCTCCTGGTGTCCAACTTCAGAACCCACTTCTGACACCAAGTACTGCTATACTGAAAATAAAATAGAGACTTAAAAAGGGAGTGTAGAGCAAGTTTATTGAGGTAAAATTGCACTCTATCAGGAGCAGTACCAAAAGAGGTTTCTTCTCAAAGAGTTGAGCTGACGTAGCAGCTTATATGGCTACTTGAAAGAAAGGGAAGTTGTGGGGGAATGGGGATGAATGAAGAGATGGGTTATGATGAGTGGATGAGCTGTGTAAGCTATGAGGGGAAATGTGGACTGTCAAGGCAGGGTGTCCTTGAGGCCCAGCTCATTAATTAGCAACCAAGATATTGGTGTAATATTGTGGTCATCTGGTGAAGATCAGCAGACTTTGCTGTTATCCACTTGATTTCAGTGTTACAGTTCTTCCTTCCAGGTAGGGACAGGGGTCTTTATAAGCACTGCAAAGGATCATTGGTATGTCAGTCTGCTTCAGTTAACCTCTGTCTCTTTTTTGTGATCTCCTGCGTAAAATGGAAACTCAGCCAAATAAAGATGTTTAATAAAATTATTTATCATTTCAGTTTCACATGGGTTTTTTATATTTGATTGTGGGGATGAATTCACAACTCTGTGATTGTAATGAGAGTCACTGAGTGTACATTTTGAATCAATTGCGTGCTTTGTGAATAAAATTGCTTTAAAATATGAAAATTAAGATCCTCAGTGATGAAAACAATGTGATGGTACTCATGTATTGATATTTATACATTTTAAAAGATAACATGTGAAAATTGGTGCCTATTGAGCAAGAGAAGTTACCTTAGTTGATAATATAAGTGGAAGCAAAAAGAAGAATTGATCCTTTCAGACCTCTTAAAATTTAGGAAAATGATGCATTTGGACAGAGGGAACGAACTTGTAATGCTAAGATTTGGACTGTTGATTTAGATTTTTCTTAGCCTCATCATATTAACTCCATATTCAGAATATTTGAGGATACTTTAATTTTGAGATAGAAACTTAGAAAATTGTCATGGGAAACCATGGACATCTTTTGTGAATTGAAGCCTGAGAAGGACTCCTGCTGCTTAGCATTGAAGGCAATAAAGCATACTGTGGTTAGCTCCATTCTTACATATTATTAAACAAAACCTCACCAGCCATTTACCTCCAGGAAAGGAGTTCTTAAGCAGCTTTTCCTTGGCTCATTCATGATTTTATACAAACATCACAAGATCAAAAAGCATTGGAAGAAATCCACATTTTGTAGAAAAAATAAAATAACTTCTTTTCAATGACTCCAAATGACCTGACACTGTTAAGTGGAAGTGAAACAGTATGAAACCAGTAGGTTTTGCATCTGTATTTCCTTTTCAAAAAATAAATCACAAACTTAAAAATGCTTTTAGTGCTGAGGGAAATTATGTATGTGTATATAAATAATTTTAAGCCTAAAAATATAATTTAAGATAATTTGAAGAACATTTCTCATAATATAGAAATAAAAGGCAAATATGTAGTAAATATAATAGCTAAATATGATCATCCTAATATTGAGATAAAAATGAATTTACAATGTTACAATTATAAAACCTAGAAATATTATTCAGGTTAGAAAAATTATGTTTCTTAATTGACATTATCTTCCTCATGAAGGATATATTAATTAAAGCACATGGTTAGAAATTCCAGTACACACCTTCATAAATACATAAAATAAAATATCAAATTGTTGGAAGATTATTAAAAGGAAGAAGAAATAGAAAACTGTATTTCAAGTTGCAGAATGAAAGTAAAATTAAATAAGTATTAATTTTCAATGTGGAAACTTTTCTAGATAGGGATTCTAAAATAATAAGGTAAACTTCATAGGATTCAATTCTGAGTTATAAAATGGCAAATTAATGTAGCCCTCAGAACATTAACTCAACCAGTGAAAATAACAATACTAAAAATCTTTCCATATTAAGAGGATACATTTTTATATCTTGTTTTTGGTGGGAAAAATATATCATTTAACCTAAGTAATATCTGGTATTTTGCAAGAAAAATCCCATTCCATTGGTAGCTACATCTCACTCTATACATCAGAAGGAGAGACCCATAAAAAGATGTCATCCCACTCCATTATGTGTCAGTGTTGCCAAAGAAGGAAATCTCCAGAACACTTGATGGAAAAACACATAAAGAGACAGAGCCAAGTCAGGTTTACTGGTGGACATTGGGTTCCCATAGACATCAGGTCTCCATCAATGGTCTACACAGAGAGATATTTTACATGCAGGCTTTCTCTCTAGTGTCTGTGGGTCTTGGTGGAGGAATCTAGTTCCTTCTTGCCAGGGACAGGTATAGGACAAGTGTGTGAGTTGAATGTCATAAAACATGCCCTCCAGAATCAGACTTTCTCCAGTGAATACATACAAATGCTCAGGACAAGAAGGGGAGGAATGTACCAACAGAACCTTTGCCTACTAGGGATTGTATATGTAGTATTAAGTCCCAGAGAAAGTAACTGGTTGCTCTAGGACTGTCTCCCACCACAGTGTACCCACCTTTTGTGGGACCCCAATAGATAAAATGAAATATTTTGATATGCTGTTCATCCATTTCAGACACTGAACTATATGTCCAGGACAGAAACACATCTCTGATAAAGGTCACTTGTACACACCATTTAAAAAATAAAAGATACCATTTGAAGAGGGTAGCTAATAGGATTGCCACGGGAGAGAGATGAAGTCTGGTGGAGGAGGAATAGCAATCAGCTACCCCTTTCTTTGCCTAGCCCAAAAGTCTAATTCCATATTTTTCTGTATTTTTCACTCTTGTGGAAGACATGGACTGCATTTTTCAGTTTCTGTAGGTTAACCACAACATGTCCCAACTTTTTTATGTAAACAAAACTTTTTTTTTTTTTCTGGTGTAGCACATTCACATTCAGCATGAGACTTCAGAATATTCCTCACTCTGTAGTGTTGGAGGACAATGACCACTGTACTATCTACCTTGCTTTGGGGTAGTCCCAATGAATTAAGTATAGAATTAAATCCATTTCTTATAAATTTTGACATATTACAGATTGCTTTGAGCTGTTCATGTACCCCAAATCCAAGAATCAAGATATTTTCTTCCTGGGGAAGGCACTGTAGTGCATTTCAGGTGGAATTTTTCTGCTGTGCTGCAGCTGCCATCTGCCAAAAAGACCAAATTGGATATTTTACAGGATATTATGTTATTTTTTTCCTAAGTGATTTTAGAAACCATATACCCTAAGTCACATCACCCCACCATTCTGGGTGAAAGGCTTTATGTAACTGATTTCCACACACAGTAACCTCTCCAGCTTCCCCTATGACAAAGCTAATGTAACCCTCTTGACCTATTTAGGTGATAGGTGGGTATCTCCAAACTTAATTTTTTAAATTAAGCTAGTCATCCATGCATAGTCAATCCCCATGATGTTTAGAAAACGCTATCTTGCCATCTTCTATGAACATTATATAATTTTATGTAGGTGGTATAAAAGACCCTCCTTCCTGGCAATGCTGCTAAATGGGATGCTGTGATTGTCTGGCCAGGTAAGCCTAGACTTAAGTTATTTCCAAGTACCTGTGTGGTGTTTCAGTCCTAAGGGAACTTTTGTGATGTTCCAAACTCCAAGGATACTACACATACTAGATTTTCCATTGTGCCATCTGTAGGCACCAGTCCATGTACATTGAACTGCCTCGTGATATACTGCAGTGGTGTTGTTTCCCATAGAAGCATTACATTTAGGCCCAAGAGTACTGTCCTCAGAATCTAACACATTATTTTGTTACAATAGTCATTAGAAACCTCCCCCAAGTAGGACCCAGTGCCATTAACGCTTTTAATACAGAGGGATAAGTTCTCTGCCAAGGTTGGGACACTCTATAAGGAGCCTGTTGGCTTTGTTTTGATGTCTCTCATATCTAGTGGAATCAACCATACTTGTTTATAGATTGGTTTCTGCATGAAGCTTGGTCATACATCACATTGGCTAGTATGGTCCACTATGTTGACTGGTTAGCTAGAATGCTGTGGAGATATATCTCATCATCATGATTTAAACTTTGATAAAGCCAACAGTTGATCTTGTTGGTAGCTCTGACAAAAGCCTGTCATTGGGACCCCTGGATGATGGGGTTTTCCATAACTGTGAGATAGCCTAGGGAGAAAAAGAGACGACATTACTGACCTCTCTTTCCTTTTCTGGCTGGGGCAAAAATGTTCTTGTCTAACAATTGGAGATAAGAATTGCCCATGTGGCTACATAGGTTCTCTGTCTAAGCACCAAGCACTTAAATTTTCTAGGGCCTCATTGTTTTGTCATTTAACCCAATCTTCATGTCCTCCATCATGCAGTCAAGGGGCAGAAGTAACATCTTAAATGAATTTGACATAGCCTATAATAATAATGCTTACCTGTATGGAAGTGTACTGAATTCTATGTGTTACCAGAAGAACACTAGTGACTTGGCGATTTGTCATCCTTTCCCCCATTCCCCAGAAGTTCCACAAGATGGAGGTTTAATAAGGTAGCATTATCTCCTGTTTGGAATTGGGATGCTCTTGCAGTAATATTACTGTAGCCCTGATCACATACCACATACTGGAAGTATACTCCATTAGGAAATGTAAAAGAAAAAGAACAGTTGGGTATCCTGAGATTGGATTTCTCTAAGCTCAGTGTTTTTCAACACACAACAGTGTCATTTTTTTCTTTTTCCTAGAATACAGAGTTTAATGTTTAAATGATTTTAGTTAGAAGAGGGTACCTATAAGTGGTCTTCATTGAGACTTTTGCATAGTTGTTTGAGTCTTCTGTTTTAATGTCATTTAAAGGTGTTGAGACATATGAAAAATCTATCTTATATATTAAGAATGTGCCCATTTAGGGTTTGCATTCACTGTAACTGAGGTATCTTGATTTGTTTAGTGTCCCATTGGTATTTGAACATGTGGAAGAGGTATTTCTCTTGGGCTGAAATGGTCACCCTGGCATCCATATGATGAATTGAAATTGCTGTCCCATATCTGAAGTATGTGTCTATAGCATTGATATTCCACCCTAACCCATGTTTAGAGGCCAGCAGTTTTATGTGTTTGAGCTGTCACAGTCATGTAGGGCTAAAAACCCAGTTGGTGTGGCCCAGTTCTCTATGTTTCACATGGGATCTTTGGCAGAAGTTACATGACTATGTCACACATGACTATGACACTTCCTCTAGGGTGAATCTGATTATCCCCATTCTTGCATATGAAGTAAGAGTCTATGTCATGTTTGGTGGTGGACCTATTGGGCAATTGGGCATGGGAGCTTACTTATATTCTTCTTTAAATTACCCTTATAACATGGTGATGAAAGAATCTCTTTTTTGCTCATAAGCTGTTGCCATAGTCATTGTTCCTATATGTGGGAGCCTCTGATAGGCCAAACATTGATTTGACTATTGCCAGACCATAAGGCTAGTCCATTTGTAAAGGCCCATGAGTCTGTAAATATGAAACAGGAATTTAATTTGGAGTGGCCTGCACAACCATTGCCACTGCATGGAGTTCTCCAATGGGCAGAATGTCCTCTTTTAGTCTCAGTTAGTAGGTGACCATACTTGGGATGGAGGGCTACAACAGACCAATAGACTTTATTAGATATTGGTTTTGTAGAATTGTCTGTCAACCAAATCATTCCATTAGTCGGAACATTGATTGGACCATGGGGCCCCAGTTAGACAAGGGAGGGCAGGAACATCTTCAGCAGGCAATTTTGCTGCCTCTATTAAACAGCTATTTGTTTATGCAGTCATCAGACTTCCTGAGTCCCTAGTCAGGCTAGGTCTTGGATATAACACTTTTATTTAATAATAGAGCTTTTTTGAGCCTGTCACACTTTAGGAGCAGAAATAGTGATACCCACATGATGACGATGAGATTTAGCAATAGATATATTGTGTCAATGGTTAAATGTTTCTTCTACACAAAGCCTCAATAATTGGCTAAAATCTGCCATTTGAAGAAGGTGTACCTGGTGGCTACCTCAGGTAGTTCATGTGTCCTAAGCCCAAGGGGCTGGCACACATCCCTCAAGCAGATGTTTTTTGCCATAGGTTCCAATCTGGACGGGTAAGAGTTGCTTAGACTTGTAGTTTTACTAGACAGGAAGGCTCCCCTGGCCTTTGTATCAGAGCTCTGCCACTGCATCTTACAAGTCCTCTCAAAGATCTTGCAGCTGGGAGCTCCATTTAAAGGTTGACCTTAACTAGACGGGACTCAAGACTGTCCATATATGGCACATGTTGTCTCCAGTGGCCACACAAACCGATCATCTCTTCATTCTCTCTCTTGGGAGTGGAAACTGCCATTGGAAATAACTTCTGCTTCTCTTTGGTATGCTCCTCTGACTATCTGACCAAGTGGCCCCTAGAAACACCACATATTTGGCAAGTTCCTGGACTTTGTTGTGGTTGATTGCTCAGTCTGTAGTTGTTTTAATATTTATGACTTTGGTAGAGTCTGCTCAACCAGTATTTAGTAGCACCTGTAGTAAAGATGTCATCACTATACTTGATGACAAGTACTTTGTGGGTAACTGAGCTTGATGTACATATAGCCCTAGCCACTGGTGACAATTTACTGGAAACTTAAGATATCCATGTGGGAATACAGTTAGAGTATATTGGAGGTTGTTCTGCTGGAAGGTGGTACTTAACTCACAAAGGGATGGAGAAGGTTAGCCTTAGAAAGGTAAATACAGCATCCCCTTTATGGGTGCTACTACCTCAGTGACAGCACTGATATCAGTTACTGCAGGTGCCAAGGGTGACATGTTCCAGATTCCTTAGGCCTTTTATAATAAGCCATACTGGACTGTTAAACTGTGACAGGATAATTCTCAACACTTCTGCCTTCATGAACAAACAAATATGCCCTTTGATTTTTCTGCAGGGCATGTGGTACTGCTTTGGTTGAACAATCTTTTAGGGGTCTGTCAACTCTGGTGGTGGGCACAAGTGGACACACTCTAGAGGCAAGGCTTAAATTCCTCTTTGCAAGGGGCATACCTCCTTAGGTAATGGTCCTGGTCTGTGATGCAGGCAGCCAAAATGCTAGTAATTACAATGCACATGGTGGGGAGGGACTATGCTCACTGGCAACAGAAATGGCCTACAGGGCCCCACCCACAGGCACATGTGATCTTGTGTCATGGGTCACTGCACCCGCTCCTAGACCCCCTATTCCATAGTTTGCACTAGCCCCTGAAGGGCCCCTGGATTACTGTCACTTGGGCACCTGTATTTAAGAGCCCCATGAAAGTCTGGATAACCCTCTTTTTCCCATTTACCCAACTCAGACCATTGGGCTGCCAACCCCTGGCAGGGACACAGGGACCTTGACACCACACTTAATTGCTTTTTTTAAGGGACTAAGATCTGTGTACAGGTAAGAGGTATCATCCTTCCTATCCAACACACCATGCTCACAGTTGGAATTGTCATCCCCACTGTCCTGGTTGGGCTGAAAACAGGACTTCTTAACTGCCATTTTCTTCCTCCCACAACTGTGTTCATGGCCTCAGAGTGTGGTGGTGTGAGATTCCAAATCCCTTTCACACCTGAGTCCTTTTTGTTATAATCCTAAGGTCTTCACACCTAACTTAACAGGACCTCCTTTTGCCCAAAAGTGTTGACTGCTTTCTTCCCTATGAATTACATAAAAGTATGCTCTATTTGTGTCTTGAATTAATAACCAAAGCCACATTACCCAGAAGGTGGGCCTTGCCCCTTCCTTTGTCTCCTTGGTTGCTCTTCCTTTCTTCTTATTGCCCTTCAGGTAGGAAAGCTTCCCATTGCTGAGCTCCATGGTCCTGTCCCTCCCAGCCTGCCTCAGTGAAGAAGACTGATACCTCCCTGTTATTTGCATCCCAGAGCTGAATGTTAGAGTGAAGCTTCCTTACTGCTTCCCCTCACCATCCCTGATGACAGAAAATGGGACAAAGTGCTCTTCAATTGGTGAGGGCCCTCTTTCACAATTTTTTCCAATACTGTCTGAGAGTGGATCCTCTCATTCATGTCATGCTCTGGGTCACTGTCATACATCTAAATTTCTATCACTTTTAGCCCCAGGGCATTACAGCTTCATTTAGTTTTCTTCTTTTGCAGAAATCTCTCACAGTTGAGAATACAACTCTCCTATTTCCAGCAACCCAGATTAAAAATGGCCTGGGCTTATCATATCTCTATCCTGTCAGTTGTCATTTTTGATGCTGGCAAAAATGCCTTATAGCAGAAAGTCAGAAATTATGTTTTCCATACTGCTACTCTTGGCACTAGACCTGTGAGTTTGCAAGGCCCCCACATCGAACAGATGCACCAACCAAATCACATGAGACTCCCCTGATTTCTGCCACTACCTGTCTTTTTAACTTCTGTATTTTGATCTCAGAAAAAGACCTCATTATAACAATTTAGATTTTAGCAATGCCACTAGTAGTTTGCAGCTGATTTTTGCAAACATCCCAGACTAGGTGGACCTCCCTGCATAGGGGCCCCAGACTTTCCTCTGGTAATCAGCAACCCTTGAGGCATTTTGGGTTTCAGTGAGTGGCAGAATTCTGCACAGGCAGCTAGTAGTTTCCCTACTGTTCCTAGAACCCATCTGCCTCATTTTCACTTTTATCTACCACATTCATTCTTTCCTGCTAATGGGGAGGCTGCTTACATCTCACTAGACCCCACATAGCCAGAGATAAGCCAGTTCCTCTGTCAGCCAGTCACCCTTTTGTGGAGTTGACATGACCCTGGGATGAATGAACTGACAACTCATTAATCCTTCCCGATGGCATGGTGGACTTGTTTGGCGATTCAGGCAACTCCACCAATCTATATGTCAGAAAGGGAGACACCGAAAGTGATGTCAGCCCACCACAATATAGGTGTTGGGTTACCAACAGAACCATGTCTCACACAACACTGTATATAACAATATTTTACATACACAAAGAAGAAGGATAACAAGGTCAACTTCACTATAGGGCATTGGATCTCATGGCCAGCAGATTTCAATACCTGGCCAAAGAAGGGAGATATTTTACACACAGAAACCCTCTCCATGTTTGAGTGTCCTAAATGAGGAACCTGGCTCACTCCATGCCAGGGACTGGTATAAAACATGGTTTGCTAGATGTAATAAACATGACCACTAGAATCAGTCTCCAGTGCATATGTACTTATGCTTAGGGCAGTAGGGTTATGAACGTATTGTTAGGTAGTTTCCTTATATAGTAGGGGGATGTATTGGCTGAAATGAGGTAATTGTGTATCCCAGGATAAGGCAACAGATCATGCTATGACTATCCTTTCCTATATGATTCCCTATGTAATTACTTATTCTTCATAACGTTGAAAGCTTGAATAAATTGGTCATGGCATGTGCCTTCTCAGCCAGATAACTGAGGGAGCAAAAATGTCCAAAGGATATTCTGTATTGAGGGTCAATTATTTATAATATACTTTTCAATAAGGAAAGCAACTTTTGCAAAGATCAAATGCTGTAAATTTATTGTGCCATTTTCTTCAGTTCTGTATCAGTTCTAAGTACTTAATTTCTTGGTTCAAATATTTGCACAAAGTTTGATGCAAAATGCAATTTAAATTTAATTTTCTGATTCAAATCACTCAATATTCTCTTCCAAGTTTATGGTATCCAGTAACTTGAAATTGTCTCAAATATATTTTCTTCCAAGTTGATGGTATCCAGTACCTTAAAATTGTCTCAACTATAAAGGCACTTGTTAAAGAACTCATCCTTGATCATCTTCATATGATTTCATTGTTTTCTTTTAACTCAAAACAATCTGAAATATCCAAAACATTTTAACAATGTGGAAAATTTTCCAGAGGAATGCCTGAATTACACATGAGAATGAATTTGAAAAACTAGAATCCAGAAATTTATACATCACTATCACATAAGCAAAAAAAAAAGCACAAAAGGATCTGTATTAACCATACTAAATATGTAATAAGAATAGAATCAATTTTAATATCATGTAACAAATATAATTATACTTCATTGAAGTTTTTCAGAATTGAAAAAAAAACTTATTTGGACCTCAAGGTATCTGTGGAAAATTTTCCCTAGAGCAGTGTTAATCTCCATGTTCTGCAGCCTGCAGATGATGGGATTTATGAAAGGGGGCACCATGGTGTAGAAAATGCCTGTGAGCAGATTGCTAAGAGATGCTTCATTTGCAGTAGGACCTAAGGAGCAGTTGCTCCAGAAATAAAAACCAAAATGAGAATGGCCAACTGTGGGGTACAGGTGGATAAGGCTTTGTTGCAGACTTCCACAGAATGCATCCTGTGGAATTGAAAATATATCAATATAGGATTTAAACAAAAGACTAGAACATATTAAGATAATTTAAGCACTTATAGGTAAAGCTATAGACTGAGAAAATTGAACATCTGAAGAAGAGATACTCAAAATTTGAGACACCTCATAGAAATATTGATAGATCACATTGGATTTTGTGAAGGGAATCCTGAACATCATGTATGTGCAGATGGCAGAATAGACCAAACCAATTGCCCATGAGCCACCAGCTGCCTGTGTGCATAGATGTGGGGTGATGGTGAGTCCATAGTGCAGAGGGTGAAGAATGGCAGCATAGCGATCATAGGACATCAGCATAAGGAAGGCCAGCTCTGATGATACAAAAAGGAGAAAATGGAAAATCTGAGAGGCACATCCTAGGAAAGAAATCAATTTATTGCCTGTCAGAGAATACACCGCTATTTTGGGAAAAGTAGCTGAAATGCAACAAAGTTCTATGAGAGATAAATTTCTAATGAAGAAATACATTAGAGAGTATAGATGTGGATTCATTACAATGGCAGCAATTGTTAAACATTCCCAATCAAGGCACCTGGATAGATCACTAAGAACATCAGACCTTGCAAGACTTGGAGCTCCCAGGATGTTGAGATATCCATGAGGAAGAATTCTGTGAAGATAGTGAGATTGTTCATTTCTTTTAATATGTTGTAGCCTCCTTGTAGATCAAGTATAAGATATATTATGCTAAATATTAAATGGAGTCAACCTTCATTACTCACAAAGAAAATGCCACCATTTTTATTGCAATATGGCTTTTCATCAGGAATTCAGCATAAAGTAAATGAAAAAAATCCAGTATTTGAATTCAATGAATGTACGTTTTTCTCTTTTTATTTTCTTTCCTATCTGTCCTAAACTATTAATTTTAACATTCACATCATAAGAGAACTTAAATTCATTAAATGAATTAAAATAAAATTGACCCATAAACATTTCAGTTATTGAGTCTCATTTACACTATTGCAATAAATTTTCTTTTCAAACTGTACATGCATATATGCAGTTCTTATTTTCTCATTTTCTTCATTAGTGAATGGTCATTCTAGATGTGCTCTTTAAGAGACTCTGCATCATCCCATTTTTTTTGCACAGTGTACTGCTTTTGCTGAGGCTGATTATATAGCATCAAACTAGTATGATTCCTGACATCTCAGGTTCTTTGGTCAGCTGACTTAAACACTATTCCTATAACAAAGTTAATCACTGGTTCTGAGGTCCTTCTGAGATTGATTAATCTAAAGGATTCCATATAGAGTATGCCCCAACCACTCTTTCATTTCAGTTTTAATAGAAGAGATCTGTGTGAGCCCTTGCTTTCCTCCTTTACCCCACAGTTCATAAACAATTTGATTTAATTCATAAAGTAATCAATTTCATTTTACTGTTGCAGTGTGTACCAGAGTTCCCTTAAAGTCTCTATAGTTTACCTTCTCACCTGCACACAATGTCTAAGAAAAGCATCACAACTGACATTACTCTTCCTCAAAGCATCCTTCTCTCCTTCAGACATGAAATACAATATCTTGTCTACATGCTTTTTTTGGATTTTACTTATTTTTGTTATTCAAATTAGCCAACTTAACACAACTATTTTACTTGTACTTGTCTTTTAGTATTCCAAATCATAAATAAAAATGGTTGCAGTCTTAACTATACTTTCAACTCTAAAATTAAATATCATAATGGATATCATTTCATAACTACTTAATTTTTATATGTGGAAAACATAGAATAGAGGGATAATAAGTATAAGAATGTTAGAATTTGTAGTCTTAATATTTTATTCATATATAATCTCTTTGTAATTAAAATAGTGTACTATTTTGTTAGCATTATATGTGCATAATGATGGTAATACATTATAATACAATTCACTTCATTAAATATACTCATATGAATTCTTAATATAGTTACAAAATATTTTGTGCAAGTTGATTTTCCTTTAATGTTTATGCGTGTTTCTTCTATCAACCTCATTGTTATTAAGAGTAAAATTCCATTAAGCAAAGAATTTTTTTAAATATCAAAGAAAATACTTTTTGTTTAAGTTGATACTATTGACCTAAGGGCAGGCTATTGGACATATCCAAACATCCAGATGGATTTTTAAAAGTTTCCTTTATCAAAAGCATACATTATGATTGATCATTAGATGTCTCACCCATATCCTCCATCTCAGATTTCATCTTTCCTCCTTGATCTGTGAAAATTCTCAAGTTTCCCTTGCCTAAATTTATAATACATCTTCTATATCTGAGTTCATTGTTATGGAAAAATTCATAGCTTTGGATGTGAACTGAAGAGAAAGTGAGAGAGTTCAATGCTGTTTTTTTTCCCTACTCTTAAATAGCCTCAGGGATATTTAGAAATTATTTAGTTCATAATAACAAAATATGGAAAAAAACAAAATCAAAGGGCTAATTATTCTTCATGAATTGTTAAACACAAGAAATATAGTATAATATTCAAAATCTACCTAAAACATATCTATTTCTTAACATCCAGCAAAAAAATACAAGAAATAGTTCATAGTGAAAACATCACTGATATCTCCAGTGAATGTGCTTTTCCTTATTTGGACTGATTTCTATGAAATACAATGTTAACAGACTTTTGCCTCTTATTACTTTAGCTATCCTTTACAATCTTGTTTCAGTAATATTTAGTTCTTGAACTATTTCAATTTCTTGGGAATTTTTGTAACACTTTATATTCCATATTTTGAGGACAGCCTATATATCACATACATATCTTCAGGAACCATTTTTAAAACCAATCAGGTTTAATAAAACCAAAATCAGTAACGTTCATACTATTTATGTTAATAAATTTATAATATGGAGTAGAGCTAGCATATGCTAAAAATCTTGAGACATATATCACAACTATTTTGGTGAATTTTTCTATAGCCATTTTAGAGAAAGAAAACATCAATTTAAACATGCAAATATACCTGATAAATGATGAATCACATTTATTTTCTGTTACATGAATAATTCATTTCCTCAGTTACAGAGATTTTACAAAACTCATTATCCTGCCTTTTTTTCCCTCTGAATAAAATTAATTGAGTCACTTCTCAGTGCGATTTACACTATCCTTAATCATATGAACAACTCTGCTTCTAGATTCTTTGTACACAAGTTTATTCTTTATGAAGCACATATATAGGTCACTCCTCTCAGGAGACCTGGAGGAAGGGTGATTTCACACTCCAGTGAGACCAATTTTCCCTCAATTCCTGATTTGTAAGATTACATTGTTTATACTTTAGCAATTTAATTAAATCTTGAGTTAAATTTGTAATAGTACATACTATTGATAAAATTAGCACAGTTTTTTTTTTTAAATAAAAGATGTACTTTTTAAAGTTTCATAGGCCACAGGTGATTCAAAACATTTTAATTTTATTACATATTATAATTTATGTACATAATAATATATAAGTAATATTGTGCAAAACCAAAACAATGTGGCACAGTGTGGGACTCTTATAAGAGGTGTTTCCCAGGGATCCTTGTACATAGTATATGACAGTAGTGAAAGGTTCCCCTCAAATTTTAAGTTACTTTGCCCAAAAGCAATTGAGGGAAGTATCCCATTTTTCTGAAAACTCCTAATAATATATGTCAATAAAGAGAGTATCAGGGGGCTTCTGGGGAAATGGCAATGAAGTAGGTAGGCAGATCCAGACTCTTTCAAAAAAAGAGTGGAGAAAGGGCAAGGACCTATCTGAGGGAGCTGCTTTGAATATATATAGAACAGGAAAGTGTTTTGCATCATCCAGGAGGGAACTGGACAGTTGAAGGCAGGGGATAACTGTGAGTTGCTTGCCCCTGTGACTGGAAAGGCACATATACTCTGCCATCAGGGCAAGTAGCCTTTGTAGAGCTCCTGGCTCACTGCTGCCAACGGAGTAGGAGGGAGCATTCCCTGGGAGGAAGAGGGGTCTGATGGAGAATGGAGAGTGGTTTCTTTGTGGTTAGTATGGCCATCTGAGCCCCTTTTGAATCTCAGAAGGGACCTAGACAAAATGGGTAGAGGGGAGGGGACATCTGCTCAGCTTCCCTGGGAGAGAGAGGAACTAGATTACAGACAGGGTGGAGACAAGTGCCTAATCAACAGGGTTCTAGCAAACTGTTAGAAGTCTAACCTACAGATAAAACCAGATAAGTGTTCTGAAACTTAATTAACCTGTGAATCTAGTTTAGTTCAATGGAGGAATTCCTGCTTTGCATATGCATGGTCCCTGGTTTGATTCCTGAGTCTCCTTAGAGAAGTGATCCAGAGAGTGATCCACTAGGTTATCAGCACCTAGCTGGTAACTTATGACAGGGAACATATACACTTTTATGTTTTTTTTTACATTTTCTTGGATGTATTATTTTTTATTTTTTAAAGGTTTCATTTTCTTTTTTCCTATATTACTCTCTAAAATGTGGTACATCACTGTATTAGTCAGCCAAAAGGGGTGCTGATGCAAAATACCAGAAATAGGTTGCTCTTTATAAAGGGTATAAAGGTATTATACCCTTTATAAAGGGTATTTATTTGGGGTAGAAGCCCACCATTACCAGGCCATAAAGCATAACTTTCTTCCCTTACCAAAGTCCATTGACACGTGTTGGAGCAAGACAGCTGCCAATGTTTGACAGGGTTCAGGCTTCTTGTATTCCTCTCTTCCTGGGGCTGCATTTCTCTCTAGGCTCAGTGCCTCTGTTTCCTCCACAAGGTCAGCTGTAGACTATGAGGCTCTATAGGTTTTGCTTCCAAAAGGCCAGCTGTAAACTCTCAGGCATACAGCTCATCTCTATCCCGGGGCTTTATCTCCTTCCTCATGACCAAGCTCCTCAGTCTGCTCCCCTCCCTGGCTCCAGCATCAAAACATCAACATCAGAACTGCTCCTCTGTCCTTTTCGTTGCCTTTTATATTTGATTCCCCCACCCACCAAGGGGTGGAGCTGAACATCCAACTGATGGGGCCCAGTCAATGCCCTAATCATAACTTAGTCATGCCCAGATTAACAGACCAGTTTACAAGCATAATCCAATATCTATTTTTTGGAATTCATAATTACATCAAACTGCCCAACTACTACAATCACTTACAAAGGGCAAGTTGCAGGGTGTTTCATTGATGAACACTTGAAGCCTGAGAAGCTCCTTTGGAGCCCAAGAGGGAAAGCTGTTTTTCCTTCGTGATTTTTTTTATTAGTCATTTCTGTTTTGTTTCTTGTTTATTATGCTTCCCTTTATTTTGATTCTTTTTTTCTTCTTCCTATTTTTTCTACTAACTTTATTTCTTTTCTTTCCTTTATTTTTATAACTTCCATTTTCTGTTGTTTTCCTTTCATTCTACCTCTTTTTGCTTGACCTTCAGTTTTTTTTGTTTTTATTTCCCTCTCTTATTTTTTCTATTTTCTTTCTTTTTTTCCTTCTTTTTTCTTTCTTTATTCTTTTCCTCTCATATCATAATTCTGGCCATTTAAATAATTTTATATATTTTTCTCTATTTTGTTTCCTCTTTAATTTTTTCTATTACAATTTTTTATTCTTATTCCTTTGTACTATCTATGATCTTTTATTCATGTTAATTATTTATTTTCCTAGGCCTTGAATGTTTCCTATTCTATCTTTTAAAATTATTATTACTATTATGATTTTTAACTTCTTATGTCTTTCCTTCTCTCTGCATCCAATATTTTTCCAAGGGAAAACAGACAGCAACAAGGAAATAATATAAGAGAAATAAAATGTCAAAGAGAAATCTTACCACACACACAAATACAACAACAAAATAGAAGTCTAGAGAAAAAAGAGAAGGAAACCAACCGATTAAGCCCATCAAGATAAACAGATGCCTCGAAACCAACAAAAAGTTACAAGCCATACTAAGAAAGTGGAAGATGTGGCCCAGTAAAATGAACAAACCAAAAAATAGGAGATGCAGACTGTGGAACAACTAATCAAAGATGCCCGAACAAATTTCATGAATCAACTTAATGAAGTGAAGGAAGTATTAAGGATATTGAGAATACAATGGGAGAAAATACTGAAAGAAATTGTAAACATAGATAAAAAAGATAATCGATCTGATGATGATGAATGACACAATGGAAGAAATAAAAAATACACTGGA
>JAQZBX010008105.1:0-48853 GCA_029593785.1 Cabassous unicinctus | reverse complement strand
TGCTGCATGGCTCGTGGGGCCTGGCAGCACACCTGTGGACAGGGCCTGATGGCTCACCTGCTCGAGGGGCTTGGTGGTACACCTGTTCACGGGGCCTGGTGGCTCACGTGCCTTCTATTTTTTTTTTTTTTACCAGGAGGTCCCAGGGATCAAACCCAGGTCCCTCCATATGGGAGATGGACGCCCGACTACCCGAGCCACATCTGTCCCCCTGCTATATCTTGTAAGGTTGAACAAAGATACTCAAAGTTACAGTCTTTTCCCATACAGGATGGTCATATAATAAATCAGGCTTAGTTTATCACCAGCATTCTAAAACCCAGATCTTGGGAGAAAAACTAGGTCTGGTGACACATGTAGTTTCTAATATAGTGAATGTTTAGCCTACCCTGATTATCATAAAATCAGGTCAGCGAGAATACTCACATAATATTTCTAATAATAAAAAGGGATCCTACTGCTGGCATTAGAGAAGGGTGCTGGAATATTTAAAATTTAATAAAAGTTGCACATTTAGATCAATGCTTGCTCTATAATTATACTTCATAAAAGTTGTGTAGAATTCATATTAGCTGTTAGTTTGGAAAATTATTGAATAGTCTAACATTCTATCTTTAAATATGTCCTCATAGTCCCAAAAAGTTGTGTATCATTCATTTCAAGCATGTTCTCACTTATACCGAGTTTCAGTCTCATTAAAATCCATAAAATTCTTAAAATGCATGTGATTTTGACATTATTTCTTGGTCCTATATTCTCAACACCAAAATGCATAGTATAATTTACAAGTTTTAAGAGAAAGCATACGTATAGTAAACCAGCATTAACTTGTTTGGAATGATTCTTTTCATCAAAAAGTTGTCACTTGTTTTCCCTTGAAAACATGAAAAGGAAAACAATAAACCCCTGTATGAGAGGAAGTTAAGAGATATTCATGGCTCAAACTGGACAATAAAAAATTATTTGTTTTCTTTTCTTCTAAAATGATTTCTAAACTTTTTTCCAAATTTAAATAATTAAAAAAAACCTCATGTGTCTTGCTATCATCAATGTGACAACTTCCCCCACTGACCCTTAGCCTTTCTGCCATCACAAACCTGTTCAACTTTTAAGATTTGTCTTTTCAGGGGCAGCTGGGAAGCCAAGGCTTTTTGTTTTAATAGTGGAGATAATGATCAAAGACACATCAAAAAAATAAGATTAAAAGAGGTTAATTGGATTTACTACACCAAAAAGCTTGAAATCCATTTGCAGAAGAAAAGAATAGTTCCTGAAAGGGAGAAGAGTGTTTTTTGTTTGTTTTAGATTGCTTCACATTTTATTTTGGGGGGGGGGTGGTGGGAGTGAAAAAAGTCAAGGGAAGATATTTTTTTTCCTAAAACGTGAATTGTTTTTAAATGTATCAACATTAATTAAAATAAATTGCAAGTAAAAGACATAGTAAGAATGAAGTTTGAAAGTTATATTTTTCTATATTTTATATAATTAATATTTCCATATTTGGATCTTTATTTAACATTGGGTAATTTTAAAAGCAATAAACTCATTTCTTTTACTGTTCTGAATATTGCTTATATGTAAATGTGTACTGAAAACACTTGTCATGAATCTAACAAAGAATTCTTTTTCTACCAATGTCATAAACTAATATCATTATAACCTTCTACTGAGTAAACGATCTGATGCATTTTTGTTTGTAAAATAAGCCTTTAGGATGGAATTTATGCAGTATAATTTTTCTTGGTTCTTGTTTCTTAATTTATTTCATTTTAGGGGTTTTGACATTGAAAAATAATGTATTTGGGGGAAAATCAGTATTCTAGAAAAACATTTTTCTGTTAACCTAATAATTTATAACTTATTAACAAAGAAATTGTAACTTAGAAAATAAAGCTAAGAAAATGCCACCACCCAGAAATAACTACAGTCAACATTTAGGAACTACCTTTCCATTTAAAAAAATAATAAACTTTCAAAATTTTAGAACAGTTTTAGTTTTAAGGATATTGTGAGTATAGTATATACAGTTCCCATATAAGCCTAAATAATATCTCCTTTAACTAACATCTTATATTTAATATTAATTTGGTACAATTGTTAAAATTAAAGAACTAATATTGATACATGATTATTAACCATAGTGTATTTTTAATTCAAATTTCCCTATTTTTTACCTAATGCCCTTTTTCTGTTCCAGGATCTCACCCAGGTAGCTGCATTGCATTTGGTCATGTCATCATTCTCCTCAGGCACCTGATGACAGTTTCTCAGGCTTTCCTTTTGTTTTATGACCTTAGTAGTTTTGAGAAGCACTGCTCAGGCATTTTGTGGAAAGTCCCTCAATTGAGATTTTTTTTTTTCATGATTAGACTAGGGTTATGGGTTTGTAGGAGTAAGATGACGTAAGTAAAATGCCATTTTCATCACACAATATCAAGGGTACATACTATCAGCATGACTGTCAGTGTTGATGCTAAACTTGACAACCTGACTGAGCTAGTGTTTATCACACTTATACACAGTAATGTTACCCTTGTTTGCCCCCTTTCTATACTGTTCTTTTTGGAAAGAAGTCACCATATGCAGCTCACAGTTAAAGAATGGGAGTTATACTCTTCCTGCTTGAGATAAGAACATCTACGTTTTGTGAAATTCTTCTGCACGGGAAATTTGCATCTTCTCTCCCATTCATTTATTCAATAATTTGTTTATATCAGTATGGGCTCTTTTATATTAATTTTTAAATTTTCATTATTATCCAATGCTACTTAATTTATATTTTGGCCAAATTGTTCCAGCTTTAACCATTAACTCTTTCAGTTGCTACCTGCTTCCCTTTGACATAAACCATCTGTCAGGCATTGATTCAAGTTTGCCACAAAAGACATGTTTAGGTCCCAACCCCTGTGTTTGTGTGAACCCATTTGTAAATAGGACCTTTGAAGATGTAATTGGCTAAAGTGTGCCCAAACTATATGGGGGTGGGCCTCAATCCAATATGGCTGAAGTTCTCATAACTTAGTTCAACACCTTCTTTCCCTACTTCCTTCAGTGAGGTTGATTCAAACATTTGTAATAAATTAGATTCTCTTGTCTTAGTCTTTCTGGGACTTCTTTCTGGTATACCTTGACCTTCCAAATGATATTTTTTTAAAAAAAATTTATAGATGAAGTTTCACTCTTTGTGTTGTAAATTTTTATGGGATTTGACAAATGCATAATGACACATATACACCATTAGAATATCATACAGAAAAGTTTTACGGCCCTGAAAACTACCCTGTGCGTCACCTATTCAACTTTCCCCAATCTCCCTGAACTTCTGCTAGCTACTGATCTTTGTACTGTTGCTATAATTTTGCCTTTTTCTGAATGTCATAATTGGAATCATAGAATATGTAATATTTACAGACTGTCTTCTTTCACTTAGCAAGAAGCATTTAAGATTCATCCATGTCTTTTCCTGAGCATCTCATTAGCTTCCAGTTGTTGGTGATTATGAATAAAGCTCTTATAAACATTGGCATGTAAATTTTTTTTCTGTGTGGGCATAAGCATTCAAATCGGTTGGATAAATAACTAGGAGTGGGATTGTTGACCTATACCAGTTTCCTTCTCCCTAAACATCCTTTTTATATGTTTTGTGCAGGGTAAGTCTTTTGGCAATGAATTCTGAGATTCATTTGTCTGAGAAAGTCTTTACTGAAGCTTTAATCAAAGAAATAAATTTGCCAGCTATAGAATCCTAATTTGATGTTTTTTTTCTTTCAACACTTTAAATATTTCACTCCAATCTGTTACTTCTTATAGGTTTTCTGATAAGAAGTGTCCTGCAACTCTTATCCTTGGTTCCTCTATAAGAAAAGTTTTTTGTTTTTTTTTTAATTAATTTATTTTTGTTTTTTAAAAGAAACTTAGATTGCATAAATGTTACACAAAAAATATAGGGTATTCCCATATGCCCTGCTCCCTAGCCCTCCCACATATTCCCACATCAATAACATCCTTCATTAGTTTGGTACATTTGCCACAACTGATGAGCACATCTTGGAGCATTGCCTCTAAGTGATGATTATAGTTTACAATGCAGTTTACACTCTTGTCCCCGCAAATTTTTACAAGTTATTATAAGATATACAATGGCCTGTATATGTCACTGCAATGTCATTCAGGACAACTCCCAAGTCCCAAAAATGCCCCCAAATTACACTTATTTTTCCCTCTCCTTCCTCTCAAAACCTCCAGTGGTCAATGCCTCCATACCCATGATAAAAGTTCTTCCATTGCTAGGATCACAAGTCTACATTAAAACAACTGTAAGTCTACTCTAGTCCATTGTCCATTCCCCAGTCCTGAGGATTCTGTGATGATGATGCCCACTCCACCTCTAATTGAGAAGGGGCTTAGATCTCATAGCACAGATGAATGAGACTTTCTTGCTTGCAATTGCAGACTCTCTCTGTTCCTTGAGATGGTCATTGTCAGTTATCATCTCCTTGTTAGCTGTCCTGGGTGAGTTCAAGGAACTTGAGAGTAGGTGTTGCAAGTCTGTTGAGATTCAGGGATCGACTGGCACGTGGACAGTACAAAGATTTAAGTCTCTCGGATGTGCAACTATCAACTCTACTACTAACTATAGGTTCAAATAGAGGGGCAGCAGAGCCACGTGTAGGGAAAAAACAATTGAGTCTAACTCTATCACACAGGGGGGCATAAATTCCAAGGTAGGGCCACAGGCAGTGTGCCAAACTCCTGAGCTGCATGGCCTATCTATAGTGTCTGGATGTCTCCAGAGCCCTCAGGTGCCCCACTATTTTAGGTAATAATTACTTTGGCAATCAATGAGCTCCTGCTGAAACGTGCATAAGCGTAACCTCTGAAATGACCTCCCAACTCATTTTGAAGTCTCCTAGCTATATAAACTCATTTTTCTTTACTCTTTCCCCCTTTTGGTCAACGTCTTTTTCCAGGTGCTTTGCTAGTTGGTGCTTGGTGGTAACCCCTTGGTGCCAGGGAGGCTCATCCTCAGGAGTCATGCCCCACACTGGGGGGAAGGTAATGCATTTATGTGCTGTGTTTTGGCTTAGAGAGAGGCCACATATGAGCAACAAGGAGGCTCTCAGGACGTAACACTTAGGCACCCTATAATATTATGCTAAGTTTCAATTTCAAAAGTAAAGGTTTATAAGTACAGTCATCACAAGCAAGGGCCAGTTAATGGTCCATCCTCTTTCACTAGTCACTTCCCCTGTACTAAGGGGATTCTTGCTCTCCCGTTAGAGAATGTTGCAGAGCTCTCCGGGATGGGAAATTGATGTTTCTTTCGTCATTCTGTTGATCTCCACCCACTGTGACAATGCCCCATGAACACTTGAACACATTCATATGCCTTATAGGTATGCCCCAGGTGAACCTCCTCCCATGCATCCCCCATCACTGACACCCCACACCAATGATCTTCCCCTGCCACAGTTGTGATCCAAAGCTTCTTCAAAATTGAAGCCAAAATAATAACCAAATACAATTAATAGGAAAATGATATAATAATGATAGTTTTAAAAATAACAAATAAAATACAAAAATTTTTAAAAGTGTGAAATAATAAAAAAATACAAAATACAAAATTAAAAAAAAAATTAACATTATGTCTTTCATCACTGTAAGATCTGTTGTCTTGTATTTACAGTGACATTTGCTTCCATTTACTCACTCAGTGTCTTATGTTTTCATTTTTTCTTCAAAGAAACTATAGGTTACAGAAATGTCATGTACAGAATATAGGTGATTCCCATATACCCAACATCCTCTTCCTCTCCCCCTTTCCCTTATTAATAACATTTTCATGTGGGTGGTACATTTGTTACAATTGATGTACAAATATTAAAAGATTGCTACTAACCATGGTCAATGATTTACATTGTGGCTTACATTTTGGATTGTATACCTTTATAGATTTTGATGAAGATTGATGTGGTCTGTATCCTTCCTTGCAGGATCATGTAGAACAATTCCATCACCCCAAAAATGTCCCGTGTTCCATCTATTCTGTTCCTCCTTCCCTCTTTCCTCAAGACAACTAAGTTTAATTCATTGAAGTAACAGATTCATAGTTACTTGCAATAACATTGAGGGCTTGACATACTGGCTTGTCTTCCCCTATTAGGCACTGCCCATGCTCTCAAGAGACTACTGCCCCTTTATTTGAGATCATAGCAGGACTCCCCATGATGGGAGCCCAACACCTTCCTGCTTATTATTTGAGTCTCTACCCCCTGACACAAGACACTATGACAAGATGAATGCTACACACTCCTTAGAAGCTTAGTTTTAGTTTGTGATCTCCCTTCATTCAAGAATTTGTCTCTTTTTTCTGGAGTTAAAATATGATATATGCTAAGGTGTAGAAATATTTACCCCATTTGGGGTTCTCTGAATTTCCTGAATCTGTGATTTTGTGTGTTCCATTAATTTTGAAAAGTTCTTAGCCACCATTATGTTAAATATTTCTCCTGTTTTGTACTTTATCTCACCACTTTCTAGATATTTCAACTAAATATGTGTTACACCTTTTGATAATGCTTCACTGTTCTTAGGTATTCTGTTCCATTTTGGTTTATTATTCTATTTTCTCATTGCATTTCAGTTTTGCAAGTTTCTATGGGCCTATGTTCAAACTCACATTTTCTTTCCTTGGCCCTGCTCAGTCTACTGATGAGTCCATCAAAAGCATTTTTCATTTCTTTAATGACATTTGCTTGTCATTTTTTTAGATTTTTCCATTTTTTGCTTACATTACCCATCTGTTTTTGTCTCTACTTTATCAATTAGAGCCCTTAATCTATTAAACAAAGTTATTTTAAATTCCCAGTTTGATAATTCTAAAATCTTTGCCATATGCTTGCCTTGTCTTTTCAGTCTGTGTCTTAGCATATCTTGTAATATTTTGTTGAAAGTTGGACATGATGTATTGGGCAAAAGGAACTGAGGTAAATAACCTTGAGTGCGAGGATATATATTAATCTGGCTACGAGTTTGGTTGTGTTTAATGTTTACTAAAGTTTTACATGCCGGAGTCTTCAAATTTTTTATATATTTATTATTTTTGCCACCTTTATCTTTGGGTTTTTCTAAGTACTCCTAAGAAAGAGTCTGTGTTATGCATCTCTTTCACCTGTAATCTACAGTTATACTGAGGTCCTACTGATGTGATGGTAAGGTGTTGGGTGAAGGAAGCATTTTAAATCTTATGATTAAAGCTCAGTCTTTTAGTAGGCTTCTGTTCCAGGACTCTGACCTTCACAAGTGTTTCTTAGATTCACCCCCCACACAACTTAGGTGGGACTGGGAGTATAGAGGGTGCTGGAGTGGAAGGTATGCTCTTCCCCAAGTTGAATAAAGGTCTGGTATTTTTTTTTTTAACACAGGATAATGCTCTTGTTGATTTTCAGTTTTAAAAATTGCACTGCAGTTGTCTGTGGCTTATCCATGCAGAATTATTCCCAGTGATAAAGCTGGTTTGTGCAAATATTTTTTTAAGTTTAACTAAAACAACAACAATAACAATTTAACTGAATGTTTGATTCAATTTAAGCTTGGTTTTAAGTTGGGTATAAATATAGTGAAACATTTATATTGCCATTATTACTTATATTTAAAACAGTTTTAAGAATATTTAATAAAGTAAGTTCATTACTGAGTTTCAATGATATATTTGTATGAAATCTTTGAGTATTTCATTGCATAATACATTTTGACTGAATTTGTATATTGATCATTATTTTAAGCTACTTCTTATTCTTTTTAAATTACATATCTTTAAATGAAAAAGAATTTTTAATTAAGTTTACGTTTTGTAATTTCTTAGAGTTCAGATCTATACCTTATATATTGATTTATGTCTAAATATATCTTGTACAGAATTTCATACAAGGTAGATAATAATAAAAATAATAATTAGAACTATTGTAGTATCTAGGAATCCTTTTGAGGTAGTGGATGTCAAACTCAAGTGGAAAGCATGATTGAAAATTCATATCCTTGAGTACTCCTGCCTCCTTCTTCCCTGACATTTTAATTTAAGATTGGTATTTTTACCAAGGATCCTAAGTAATTTTAGTATACGTTGTCTAAGGGACATAGTTTGAGTCTCACGGTTCTAAGGGCTGTATATGTATTAACTTCTAGAATACTTACAACAATCCTATATTGTAAGTGTCATTATTATCCCCATTTATATAAAAGGAAACTGAACCACCAAGTATTTAACTAAATTGTTAAAGTTCACACAGCTAATAAAGACACAAACATTCCAAATACTGTGCTTGTAATCAATATAGCAATCTGCCCCTATATGGATAATCATTAAATGAACCTAGCTATATTGAGAGAAAATAACTATTTCTGCAATAAGATCACTAAAATTAGTATTATGATAATGCTATTTTTATTTATGTACTTCATTTTTATTAAAAATTAAAAAAAATTGTAAGATTAATTTTAAGCAAATATATATGTAAATGTGCTGAAGGATACCATACTGTTTCAGAAATTTAATAGTGCTCATGGAAATTTTTAAAAATAAAAATTAGGGAAGATTTTAGTAAAAATTTCATTAACATATTAAATATGTTCCATTTTTATTCACAAATTCTGAAAATAAGTACTACCTCAGCTTGAAAACTATAAGATACAAATAAAAGATTTGGAAAAATATTTTAGTAAAACAATGGATTTTATATGAAAATATCAGAAATATCTAACACTAACAATTTTCAGAATTTAAAATTTTATTTACTTGTAAATTTTTAAATAAAGGGGATCATCCTCATCAGAGGATGCTAATATACAATGTTGCCAGTTCCTCTGCTTACACCTGGAGAGATTATTTACACTCTGGAACATGACATCTACTTATACAGTATAATAAAACTCATATTGTTAGTTTCATTTAGGAAGAGTTAAAAACAAGATTATTCCTGAATAAAGTATTTTGGAAAGACTGGAATGATATTAATTAATATTGAGGAATATAATACAATTTTTAAAATTTATTGAAGTATATCACTAATACATTAACATACATAAACAATAAGTGTATAGCAATAGTTGTGAACTTACAAAACAAACATACATAACATCATAAAAGGCTATCATACTTCACCCTACCACCAATACCTTGCATTGCTGTTAAACATTTTTAACTAATGATTAAAGAGCATCCTCAAAATATTACTACTAACCGAAGTAATTTCCCCCAACCCATCCTATTATTATTATTTTTTAATATAATTTATACATGAAAATACATAAAAAATAAGTGTATAGTAAAAGTTTGCTTTGTGAACTTACAAAGCAAATATTCATAACATCATACAGGGGCTCCATACATCAACCCTCCACCAACACCTTGCTTGTCATGAGATATTTGTTACAAATTATGAAAGAATATTGTCAAAATCTTACTACTAGTTATAGTCCTTATCTTAAATTTGATGTATTTTTACCCCAACCCACCCTATTATTATTTTTTAAATATATTTTTATGATAGAAGTTGTAAACTTAACAAAACAATCATGCATATGTGCAGAATACCCAAACAACACTCCTCTATCAATATACCACACTGTAGTGGAACATTTGTTACAGATTTGAGATCATATCATCCTATTATGACCAGGTCATAGTGTACATTTGACACACATTTTCCATACTCCCCCATTATCAACACAGTACATCATTGGCATGGATGCAAGAATATTATATTATTAGTGTTAACCACAGTCCATTGGTCACTCCAGTTATATTTTTCCCATGCCTCTCCACATTCCCATCACCCTGCAATAGTGATGTACATCTGTTCTAGCTCACAAAGGACACTCTTGCATCTGTACCATCAGCCACAATTCTCATCCACCTCTGGGTTTACTGTGCTATTCAATCCCTAGATTATTCTCTAGCTTTCTGTCAATTGGCATTTACATCCCTAGACTACCATTTTCAGCCACATCCCCATTTATAAGCCAGCTGTTAGTCACTATAATGTGTTACTATCAACTCTGTACATTTCCACAATTTTACAGTAAAGCTTATTAAAACTTCTACGTACATTAAATACCAGTATTCCATCTCAGTCCTCCTCTTATCTCCTTTAAGAATCCACCACCTACCACCAGGTTTTGAAGATATTTTCCTATATTTTCTTCTACAAGCTTTATGGTTCTTGATTTTATATTTCAGTTTTTTATTCATTTTGAGTTAACTTTTATTTAAGGTGTGAGTTAAAGGTCCTCTTTCTTTCTTTTGCTATGAATATCCAGTTTTCTCAGCACCATTTGTTCAATGGACTGTTCTGTCCAAGCTGGGTGGGTTTGACAGGCTAGTCAAAAATCACTTGACCATGGATGTGAGGGTCTGTTTCTGATCCATCAAATTGGTTCCATTGTTCCAAATGTCTGTCTTTATGCCAGTACCATGCTGTTTTTACCACTGTAGCTAGGTAATATGACAAAGTCCAGAAATGAAAGTCCTCCAACTTCGCTTTTCTTTTTTAAGATGTTTCTGGCTATTCAGGACACCTTATCCTTCCAAGTAAATTTGATAATCATGTTTTCCATATATTTTAAAAATGCTGCATTGAATCTGTATATCAACTTGAGTAGAACTGACATCTTAATGATCTTTAGTCTTCCAATCCGTGAGCATGGAATATTCTTCCAATTATTTAGGTCATTTTTTAAAAAATTTCTTTTAACAATGAGTTGTAGTTTTCTGAATGCAAGTGCTGTACATCGTTGGTTAAGTTTATTCCTGAATATTTGGGTTTTATCTGTCATTTTACTTTCACCACTCTTTTGATATTTTTAGTTATTTTCATTGATATAATCTTAATTTTTAGACTCTCTCCCTGGCTTCTTTCTCCTGTCTTTTCTTTTCAGGCTGTGGCACACCCTTTAGTATTTCCTGCAAAGCAGGTCTCTTGGGTACAAACTCTCTCAGTTTCTGTTTATCTGTGAATATTCTAAGTTCTCCCTTATTGTTGAAAGACAGTCTTGCTGGATATAAGATTCTTGGCTAGAAGTTTTTCTCTTGCAGTATCTTAAATATCGTACCACTGTCTTCTTGCCTCTATGGTTTCTGGTGAAAAATCATCATTTAGTCTTATTTGGTATCTCTTAAAAATGTTATGTATGGCTTTTTTCTTGCTGCTTTCAGAATTCTCTCTTTGTCTTTGGCATTTGACATCTGATTAGTATGTGTCTTGGAGTTGGTCTTTTCAGATTTTTTCAGATGGGAGTACATTGTTCTTCTTAGACATGGATATCTATGCCCTTCATTAGGGTTGGGAAATTTTCTACCATTATTTCTTCAAATATTCCTTCTGCCCCTTTTCCCTTCTCTTCTCCTTCTGGGACATGCATGACACATATGTTTGCTTATCTCTTGCTGTCCTTTAGTTCCATGAGATCTTGTTCAAGTTTTTCCAATCTTTTCTTCATCTGTTCTTTTGTATGTTCACTTCCAGAGGCCATTTTTTCAAGCTCACGATACTTTCTTCTGCCTCCTCAAATCTGATATTATATGATTCCAGTGTATTTTTAATTTCATTTATTGCACCTTTCATTCCCATAAGATTTGTTATTTTTCTATGTATGCTTTCAAATTCTTCTTTATGCTTATCCAATATCTTCTTAATATCCTTAATTTCTTTAGCCATCTCACTGAATTTATTAAGGAGATTTATTTGAATATCTATGATTGCTTGTCTCAACTTTTTAATGTCATCTGGACACTTATCTTGTTCTTTTAACTGGGCCATATCTTCCTGTTTCTTGGTGTGGATTGTAATTTTTTGTTGGTGTCTTGGCATCAGACTTACTAGAGTATTTATTCTGGGTGCAGTATTTCTCTTTAGTTTAGGGCTTCCCGCCATTTCTCCCTTGCTGGTTGTGTAGTAGGAGCCAAGGATGTATAGCAAGGTGCTATAAGCTATGGAGGCTCAAGCTGCCATCATTGCCCCAAGTTGGGAGAATGAAGCTTCTCCCAACTTCCTCCTTTGCCAGGGGTAGGGAAAGAGCCACAGCTGTGTGGAAAAAATCCAATTTATGCAGGCCTAGACTGTAGTTTCCCAGAGAGATTGATGAAGCTTCACGTCCCTTTCTCCCTGCCTGGTGCGGGGATGGAGCTGTAGGTGTAGGCAGCAATCTATGCAGCGCAGGTTCAAGGTGACCACACATTTCCCCCAGTAGACTTCTGATTATTCAGTCTGTGCCAGCCAAATGTACCTGCAGTTACCTGGATAGGCTGATGCAGGACCCACCAGCTTCCTCCCTGCTAGAGGTGGGGCTGAAGCCTAGGCTAGGGCTGCAGGCCAATCTGGGTGAAAGAAACCAGTCTCTACTGTCACTGTGATTTTCAGTCAGCCTGGCTTCCTCTCATGCTGGGAATGAAGTCAAAATGGCAGCTACTGGCCTCTTTTTTACTTGGACAGATTCAATCTTTCGCTTCTCTTAATGTATACTTTAGCCAGCCAAATCCACCAATCAGTAGCTGAAATCGGTGGCCAACCGTCTCTTCCTACTCTATTTTTGGGAAATAGAGCTTCGAATTCCTGCCACAGAATAGCTCCCGGGGTGGCTTGCGCTGCCAAAGCAGGAAGACAACCGGCCTCCCCAGTGAGGCCGATAGTTTCCCAGAGAGGTTGCTGCAGGTTCCCTGCTTCCTCCCTGCCTGAGATGTGCCGGGGGCTTAGACTAGAGCTGCAATCTGATCTAGATGGAAAGTAGCTGGTCCCTACCAGTACTGTGATTTTCAGTCAGCCCCGCTTCCTCTCGTGTCAGACGCAGAGTTAAGATGGTGGCTAGCAGCCTCTTTATGACTTGGACAAGTTCAAACATTAACTCACCAAATTTACTAATCAGTAGCTGAAGTTGGTGCCCCATCATCTCTTCCTCCCCCATTTTTGGGAAATGGAGCTTCCAATTCCAACTGTGGAATGGCTCCTGAGGTGGCTTGTGCCTCCAGTGGATGTTGGGAACCTGCCTTCGTGTTGTGGAATGCTCTACTTAAGAATCTTCTCTGCAGATGGGCAGTCTCTTCCCTCTATTCTTTCAAGAATGTTACAGGATGCACTTCTGGTCTCCTGGAGCCCCCAAACAAGTGCTTTATATAGCTCTGAATGAGTACTATTGCCCTGTAGTAGGAGCTGATTCTAGGAGCTCCTTACTCTGCTGCCATCTTGCTGGTTGCCCACTAGTATATAATTTTGATAGAATTCATTTGTATGATTTGTATGAGTAATTAAAGGGCTGGAGAAGCTTCTAACACTTTATTAATGTCTCAGTTTCAAAGATTTATTTAAACCATGGCTGAGTCTTTAGAAGTCTTAGTTACAATTAAAGATGTAAACTTAAGCCAATGAATATGAAGTGGAAAGAGAGAAGTTAATCTGATGTATATCTCATGTTAGAATAATGCCATTTTATATGCTTGAAACACTGATGGTTTACACCAAGGAAATTGTGTGAAATATTTTTCTGAGCCTGGAGATATGTATTGTTCATTCATTTATTTGAGTTTATAAAGCCAAATATATAGAATGTGAGTCAATTTAGACTTTAACCTACAATTACAATAATGGCTCCTTAGACCCTTTGGGTGGATAGACAAGTATTATGCAATTTTTGAAAAAATAATTATACTATTAACTATAGTCCACAGCTTACCTTAAGGCTCACTGTATGTGTTGTATAGTTCTATATTTTCTTAAATCTTTATTCTGGTAACATATATACAAACTGAATTATCCTTTTTTAACCACATTCAAATATACAATTCAATGGTGTTAATTACATACACAATGTTGTACTACCATCACTACCATTCTCTACCAAAAGTGAATGCTTAGTCTTACACAATATTGCAAATAATCCAGTCAACTGTCTTGTTCCATAACATGCAGTTATCAAGATAGCAGGACACAGATGTATATGTAGATATAGGTATAGGTGTATGTATAGGTATATAGGGATAGGTATAGGAATGTTTTTGTTGTAGTGTTTAATTTAAATATGCACTCTGAACCACCTTCCTCAGAGTCTTGTAATTCAGAATCCTTGGCCTATCCCCTGAATAATTCAAGCATGCTCTCCAAGTGTTAAATACCAAGAATATGAAATTTCGATAAACTTCTCCAGTTATTTTCAAGCACACTGACCAACAGTAACTGCTCTTCTGCTAGCTCTAATTGCCCAATTTAAACATCTTTATCCATGCCTTTATTGTGTGAATATCCAGAGCCTGCAACCATTTAGGGATTTTTTTCCTTAAAAATAATGTCAACTCCTCAACTATAAAATTAACAATCATAAAACTGAAAAGAAAGACAATCTTCTAATATTGGTAAGCATATTTTGAAACAGAGAACTTTCTTCTATTGTTATATGTGCAAATTAACATATACTTCTAGAGAGCAGTATCTAATGTGTTTAAAGAACCTGAAGTGTTTACATTTCCAGATTTATACTGTGAAGACATTGGAGCTAAGCTCAAAGATTCATATTCAAGGCATATACAAGGGGCTTCATTAGAGTGTCTATTATAATAGGGAAATTAGAAACTTATTCATTATAATCCACAAGTAAGGAATTACTAAGAACA
The DNA here is from genome assembly GCA_029593785.1 of Cabassous unicinctus. Classification (NCBI taxonomy): domain Eukaryota; kingdom Metazoa; phylum Chordata; class Mammalia; order Cingulata; family Chlamyphoridae; genus Cabassous; species Cabassous unicinctus. The sequence continues at coordinate 34,197 of JAQZBX010008105.1, read as the reverse complement.
ATCTGGGACATCTGTAACATGGAAAACCACATAGCTATTAACCATATTTTAATAAGCCTATTTAAAGACTATACTTTCAGGGATCATTTCTATAGTTCATTAATAAGCCTATATAATGGTGAAAGTTATAAGGCTGGATTTATAACTGAAATAGATTATACTGATTTTGAAAGATATATACATAGGAAAAAGAGTAAGGAAATAAATATAACAGAATCTTATTTCTGGGTGGTACCATTATGTGTCCTGTTTACATTATTAGTTGTGCTATTTAATATCCCTTGTCATCCAACAAACATATATTAGTTTTATATTAAATAGTATGTTTGATAAAATATAGTCACTTCCTTTAAAATTTAATTATAAAATTATCAATTCCCAGATGCTACTATATCACTGTAGGTAGGAGAGAAGAAAGGAAAAAAAAAACCTTGTATTTTTATGCATTGGTTGCCTAACTCATTACGTTTTACTAACCTGATATAACCCATGGGAAACTAAGTAACTAACTTGCTCTCAATTACTATTCCAAAATTATTTCTGTGATGTATAGCTGCAATAAAAGGATTTTACATGAAATATTAAGTTTTACATTTTTTAACTAAGATAACTTCCAACTTCTCCTATGGACTGTTTTTGGAATTTTATTTTCCTAAAACATTTTTTAAAAACCATATTATAAAGACACACCAGAGTTTTGAGGTCAATTTCTACAGTTTTCCTTATAGCATTTTTTGTATTCTGAAATGCACTTGCCTCCTTTACATTTTATATGATTATAACTTTGGAACTCAATATCCCTAGGTTCAAAGTATTTCCATTTTATAACTTCAAGACTAGTCTTTTTGTATGAAGGTATTAGCTTTTTTATTAGAAGAAATAAAAATGTTAAATGAAAAAAATATAGAAAATAAATTCAATTATTTAAGTAATTACATAAATGATGTTTGATTTAACATTCATTTTTCTGACTTTAAAGATATTTTTCACCTTTTCCTAGAGAAAGAGAACCCTGGCAACTGCTTTTTTTTTTTTTTTTTTAAGTTGGTACTTGGGATTGAATCCGGGACATGGTATATGTGGGAAACAGGCACTCAACTATTTTAGCTACACCCACTCCCAGCTACTGCATTGATTTTGTTTGTTTGTCTGTTTAACAGTGGAGAGTGTGAACGCAGTCTCCTACTACCACAAAGTATGCAGTCCACTTTGCCATATTTGGGGAAATTTCAGGGGTCAGCACATCCACAGGGCAATGGATAAGCCTTGCCCTGGGAAAACCACCTTCATGATCATGGTATCTTTCCTAGGTAAGTATGGCTACTGCATTTTAATGGTAGGAAGGAGAGATTTCTTTATATAAAATGTTCTGTAGTTGAGCATAATTGCAAATCCTGGTGTACTTATTTCATAGTTGTTGGAAAATTAGGGGGTGTGGGATACTGCTCATATGCAGCATGCATAATAGACACAAGATAATAGTGTGTCCATCATCTATATGATAAATTTTCATATCTGGTATCTGTACTATACCTAGTAACAAATTTGATGTGAAGCTTCAGAAAAAAAGAGCATTGCATTTATCAATTTTGAAAACACAACTGAAAAGTTAAATTGTTATGAAACAGCAATACAATATATAATTCCCATCAATATTAGAATCTCTTGTGATTACTTTTTGCTGTTTCCAAATGTCACAAGCATACACTTTTCAAACTATTTGCACTGTGTTCACTTCTTTCATTGATACCTACACCATTAGTTACAAAATAAGCACCAGTTCCTCATTATGGTGCCTTTTGGCTTTCCTATTTAAGAGGGTTATACTACCATCTTCCTCTAAAAATTTGGATACTCAAACTTAACTTCTTGTATTTCAGCCGTACTTCTAATCATTTAATCTAATTGAATATAGATCCTAAATATGACTTGAATTTTTGCCACCACTTCCTTATGACAGATGTAAAATGAGACTTCACCCTTTTCTCAATTTAAGTGATGTTCAATACTGTTTAAAAGATTTATTTTAAATTAATATAAAAAAATAAAATTTTAAAAATGAAAATAATTACCCTCACTTTCTAAACGGTGATGTTAAGAACACTGTAGAGTTTGCTAGTGATTGTCCTATAACCCATCACTATCTTCCCAGTTGCATAAGAAAAGGAAATAAATCATTGGGGAATTGAGAGAGAACATTTTTTTTTACAAAGTGTTATCAGAGTGGCAAGTTGCCCGCTCCTCATACTTCACTTCCCCTCTCAAACCAAGAGGATTCTTTTTAAGCAATTGTCATTGGACTCTTCTCAAGAGGATTACTTATCTGAACAAACAACCCCAGCTGAAAGTGTTTGTATAGGTTTCATTTTTCAAGGCAGGGCTTGATGGGGGAATAATAAGAAATAGTAACTTTCTATTGCCTGGCATTTGGCATTGCTGTGCTAGGGAAGGGGGCAGCAGGAGGTCTCTAAGGCTCAGGGATATGCAAAACAACCCTCAAGAGCAGTAACTAGTATTTGGACAGCTATCCCACAGATACCTTTTGTACCAACACGAAATTATAACAAAAAACAAATAAAACTATTCTGATGCCTTAGCACTCCCCCACTTATGCAAAACCTGGAGGAACCAGATATAGGATTAAGACTAGGCTATAAAATATGGAAAAGCAAAGTGTAGAAAGTGAAGAAAAAGATTTCCCCTACCTCACTACTAGGGAATTTACTGAACAAAACTTAGCTAAGAGAGCAAAGGACCATTTATCAGCAATTTGAAGTGGCTGAGAAGCTATAGGACCCAACCAAGATATTTTCCAAGATGGGAAGAAGATCTGTCAATACTGATACCATTTCTAGTTCTCCAACTTATTTACCTGGCCAACCCTTACTCATTTTAAGGTCTCATTGTGAAGGCCACTTTCTTAGTAGACACTTTTCTGAATGCATATAACTTGATTAAATGTTTATGAAATATGCTTAAAATATATAACTTTCTAATCATAGCTCTTACCATATTATGATTTCTTAATCATGTTAATGATCAAACGGGAAAAAGTAAAGTTTTCCCTCCTTTTAACCTACTGAGTTTAGCTCATTTCATTTATTTGACCATCGCTTCCACTTACAATATTTCTACTTCTAAATATAATTTTATTGTATTGCAGACCAAGTTATCATTCATAAACATTTATATCATTGTCCTATTTAATATCTTCCAACTGTTATTTTTAGTTATAAGAAAATGATAAGCTTGAACTGGCCCACCTTCCCTCTCCAGTCTCATTTTTTTTCCATTCTATCCATCACCCAATTTAACTCACATCTCCAGGTATAATGAACTCTTCATTTTTTTAATTGTTCTTTTGTGTAATTTATACTCCAAATGTGATATCTTTTTCTAACTTTACAACTTATTTACCTGACCAGCCCTTACTCATCTTAAGGTCTCATTTTGAATTCCACTTTCTATGTGGACACCTTCCTGAATGTTTAAAACTTGATTACCTAGTTATGAAATATGTTTAAAATACATATTTTGCTAAGCATAACTCATCATATTACGTGTTTTGATCATGTTAATATTTTGGAATCATCCAGCAAATTAAGCTGCTGAAGCTAAAAGTTCAGGTGTCTCTCCAATGTCTATCACATTGCCATGTACTTAGCCTTTCTGAATGATTTGCTTAGTGGGAGAGGGATGAATCTGATGGCAGCAGAACTAAGTAGGAACTTTAGATGTTGATTGCCAATAAGCATAGCAGATTATTTTATATTTTTAAAAAATCTCCTGTTGGAGTGAGAATCAAATAAAAACATGGTTGCATTGGGAAGATCAGTAATGTGCCTTGCTGCCTGAGAAAGCCTTCCAAAAATGGATGTCTTCTTTTCTGAAATGGCCAAGTTAATATGTTATTAAAAACTTTAGAAAAATAGAACATACAATTATATAAAAAGTTTTTTAAAAAGGCTTTCTCAAGGAAACCCAAATTAATGACATACTCAATGGATATTTATGGAAATTGTTGCATTCCACTTAACACCCTCTTGCTCTCCTCTATGGGCTCATGCCAATAGCACTGTCTGTTCCTCTCTTAATTGCATCCTGCTCTTGGTCTTGACTTTGCCAATGAGGGTATCCTTCTACAAGCATTACAACAGTCTCCTTCCACTGAAGATCAAAGCTATAGTTATGTTGCTTCAGTAGTCTTTTAATTTAATGATGCTTATTATTGTAGCATTGTAAGTTAATATCTAAAGAGATGTCTTTAAAGATAGCACTAACGTAGCTCATTGCAAAAGCAAAATTAGATTAGTAAATTTGCCTTAGTTCACAACACATGACCATTATGTTTCTTAATGGATTTGGCTAACTCAATAGTTCCTTGCTCAGATTAGATTTTATTGGATTTGTGTGTCTTTCATACTAACTTTTAAAGATCTGTAGACAGTATAATCAGATTAGTGTCCCAGACTCAATAGCTTACAATATAACATTTTTATTGTCTTCTCACAAGCACCTAAAGTCACATTGAGACTGATATGATACTGAAGGTTCATGAAATTAAATTCAGATGGTGAGGAAGTGGCATAACCTTGCATTGTAGAATTGTTTTTTCTTTTTATGATATTTATGCTCTGTTTTAGCATAATTTTATAGTTCATTAGAAAGGAGAAAACATAAAAGCCAGTATATTTTTATAAAATAAGAAGGAAAGAATTTGAAAAAGGGAAACTATCTCTCATTTTGTATATAGCTATCATGATGCATGTGTGGTAGTTAAGTGTGTATTAATGTTACTTTAATTGAAATCCATTCATTTAATTAAATTACCAGAAAGTTAGGGTGATGCATTACAATGAATATTTCTAAGTACTTACTAAAAAAACAATGGCAATTTAAATGAAAATGTTTTAATAATGGTTTTTTAAAATAAACAGCTATTGTTAAATATGAAATTTTCTTGAATTGATAAAGATTAGTTCAATAATTGATAAATACTGAACAATAAAATCACTATCAACTAATAGTTTAAATGCATGAAAATAATGGTATATTTCAGCTTCTATAATTAATTGAACATGATGCCTCGTTTAAATCGATGTGAAAAGACTTTAGATATCTAAAAATGAACAAAATATCTTTATCAAATGATTGATCAAATTTTTAAATATCTATTGTGTGGGATTGTAAAGGACAAATTCATGTTGCATGTGTGCAATATGCACAAGTGTGTGTACCTCACAGTTGATCTTTATATGGGAAGAGGTATTTAGTTGGTCTCACTTCTTCAGTTTCAAGTTCAACTATAGTCTTTAGGTTTTTTGGGTTTACTTTTTTTATTTTTTAAAGAAATTGAGGTTTACAGAAATATTGTGCAGAAAATGCATAGTTCTCCTTTTCTCCCCACACACAGTTTTCCACTGTATTAACATTTTACATTAGTGTGGTACCATTATTAACAATTGATGAAACAATATTATTTTAGTTACACTAGTAACTATAGTCCAAACTTTACGTTAGGCCTCACTGTTTGGGTCATATAGTACTATGGTTTAAAAAATATTCTAGTAACATATATACAAACTAAAATTCTCCCCTTTAACCACATTCAAATAGATAATTCAGTGGTGCCAAATACATTCACAATGATGAACCACAATCACCGCCATCTACCATCAAAACACTTCCATCAACTCCAAACAGAAACTTTGCACCCATTAAGCATTAACTCCAAAGGCCCTGCTGCTGGGGAAGTCATGGACACACTCAGTAGCCATCTTCTAGGCCTGGCCTACTCGCCTCCTCTTCTTTGTGTATAGATATTTTAATATGTTTCCATTTCTCAGCCCAAGAGAGACTTTAGGTCTAATGGAATGGCCTGCCCTTACTTTGAACCCAAAACCTGGGACCAATAGCTCTAGCTGTTTACCAAGTTGGGAACTCTGAACAAAGGTTGCTTGATATATGCTTTTTGCTCCGTGGCAGGGCCCCCTGTGGAGCAATTTGTTTCTCTTCTCCAACACAAAGTGGGTAATGCAAATGCCATCTACCCACTCTGATGCATAGAGCAGTTTTCAGTCACCCCAAGAGACCAGCCGTGATGGGACTTCTTCCTCTGCTCTTTCGGACAATTTTCAATGTGTAAATGGCAGGGAGATGATTTACCCTTTCTGGATTCTTTGTTCTGTGCAAAAAATAAAGGGATCATTTACTGAAAGCTTTTGTTGGACCCTGAACCTGTTTTCTCACAGAACAAATCTATACTCTTTGAGTATGGATTATATCCACCTCAGGAAAGGAGCCCTGCCACTGATAATTCCTTTTCTGATTAGCATCTGTGGCTTCTTGTTCCTGGTTTCCAGGTTTATGGTGTGGCCTTGTCTTTTCATTAGACTTAAAATTTCCTCCAGGTTGTGGAATGGAACACAATAGGAAAGGAGGTGGGGGTAGCAGAAGGCTTGAGGATGGCCACTGTGATTTCCCCACAGAAGGAGGTGGGGATGGGGAAGTTTGTGCAATGGCTGCTTAACAGGTGTCTGTGACTTCCTTAATGGCCTCCCCCTGGAGTGTATAAATGCACACTTTCAGGCAGTGCAGGCTTCTCTCCTCTGCAGCATGAAGTAAGGCATGCAGACCCAAGCAGTTGGCCTCCCAGGAATGTCAACCGTGACTGGATCTCTTCCTTGATCTTTTGGACCGTTTGTGCTGTGGAAGTAATAAAGCAGTCATTTACTGCAAGATTCAGTTGTGCCTAAGACTGTGTTTCCACAACACACCATATAGCAACTTGCTCCACACCCACCCAAGCTCCTGGTAAACTAATATTAAAGTTCCTGACTCTATGAATTTGCTTATTCTAATTATTTCATATCAGTGAGATTATACAATATTTGTCCTTCTGTGTCTGGCTGCTTAATTACTCAAATGATGTCATTAAGTTTCATCCATGTTGTAGCATGCATCAGAACTTCATTCTTTTTTATGGCCATATATTATTCCATGTGTGTGTGTGTGTATTGTTTATGCATACATCCTGGTTTGCTTCCATCTTTTGGCAATTATAATACTGTTATGAACATCAGTGTATAAATATCTGTCCCAACTCTTATTTTCAATTCATTGGGGAAAAACCTTAAAGTGGGATTTCCAGGTCATTAAGTAATTCTGTTCTTTCTAAGTAACCATCCATAGTAGTTGCACCATTATACATTCCCACCAACAGTGAACTGAGTGTTCCTGTCTCTCCATGTCCTCTCCAGTACGTGTTTTCATTTTCTTTAACAGTAGCCATTCTAGTGGGTGTGAAATGGTATCTCATTGTATTGTTTTTTTACATTTCACCAATGGCTAGTGATGCTGGGCATTTTTTCAAAGGCTTGCTGGCAATTTGTGTATTTTCTCTGGAGAAATGTCTGTTCCCGCTTTTGGCTCATTTCACATATCTTGAGGGACAGGAAGATCACAGACTGCATGTCTACATAATTCAATTTCTATCCCTACTTTGCCATTTATTGTCTGTGTAATCTTGGACAAGTAACTTTACTGTGTCTCAGTTTACTCCTCTGAAAATGGTGACTAATAATAGAGCCAAACTTTTAAGGTTTTTCCAATATATAACAATATGAGGCACATAGTAAGTACTCAATATTTGTGAGCTCTTATTATGCTTGTTTGTCTGTTTGGTTGTTTTTTTACCTTGTTTGAGTCTACTACATAGAATTTTCTCTGCTGTGATATTTTCAATTTATTTCAATTAAATAATAATGTACTGAACTTCAGTGATATGAGACACAATGCTATCAAATATGAGATTTAGTATATTTTTAATTAATAAGGCAATGTCTCTGCCCTTGTAAAGGTATAAGATAATTATCTGAATTGTAATATCTAAATGAATATCTGGAGTGTTACTGTGGCTCAAAGTTATGAGGCATCACATTAAGTTAAGCTCTGTTAGCTTGCTCATTAAAGGGAACAGTGAAGACTTCATAGAGAATGAAGAATGTGTGAAATATCTTTGAAAAATGGGGAATAATTTAAGACATAGAAATAAGTGGAGGACTACAGAAAATTGAAGAAATAGTATCTGAAAAATTCAAAAGCAGGTAACACAAAAGGTATTCCAGTAATGGAGATAACTATATTTTAACCAAAGTTCATTAATAGACAAGTTCATTATAATTAAGGATTATCCTGAATGCCAAAATTTGGTCTATGTAATTTCTTTGATAGTCTATTAGGAGACATTGAAAGTATGTCTCTTCCTCGAGAGTCATGCTCAGGATGATCAGTCTGGGAAGAGAATGTAGACTAGTACATAGCCACAGGAAACTTCATATTACAAAGCTATAGCAATCCTTTTAGTGGCAGATAAATGGAGTTGAGGAGACTGTAATAGCAATAGGAAAGATAAGGTTGGATAGAAAGGCTAAAATTTCCACTGATAGACTCTACAGGATTACATATTTTTTGTCCTAATGAATACATAATCAAAGACTATGTATTGGGTTAAACTCTTTTGGAGTAGGTAGAATGATATGGCCATTAACATAGATAGGAAACCTGAGAGGAAAGGTGTTAGGATTAGTGGAACTAATGGAACATCAGGCAGGGACAAAAGTCACGGGACAGAGAACAAGAGTAGAGACATGGAGATCACTTTGATAAAATCATAGTTGAAGTTATGGAACTAGGTGAGAACTCTAAGGCAGATAGTAAGGAAATAAAAGCAGCAAGTGTCCTCAATACTTTTCCAAGAAGTATTGTTTTGCAGAGAATAACATTAAATTATTGAGAAATGGCAGTATCCAGACCAAAAATGTAAAAAATGTAAAAAAGGAGAAGAATTAAAACTTCTAAATACATTAAGCATCTAAACTCAATCACAGCCCTCCTCTTATCTCCTTATAACCTATCTCTAGGCTTTAATTCCATGCAGAAATGGATAGAGTGGATGGTAACACATTATAATGAGTAGCAGCTGGTTTATAAATGGGATTGTGGCTGAAAAGGGTAGTCTAGGGATGTAAATGTCAATTGAAAGAAATCTAGAGAATAATCTAGGGACTGAATAACATGGTGAACCTAGAGGTGGATGAGAATTGTGGTTAATAGTACAAATGCAAGAATGACCTTCTGTGAACTGGAATGGATGTATGTCACTATTACAAGGTGGTGGGAATGTGGATAGACTGTGTTAATAGTAGGGTGGTATGTAAAAATATGTCAAAAATATGCTATGGACCTTAGTTAGTGGTAATAATCTGATAATATTATCTCATAACTTGTAACAAATGTTCTACCACAGTGTAGTGTGTTGGTGAAGGGTTGTATGGGAATTCTACATATGTGTGTGATCATTTTGTAAGTTCACATCTTCTGTAATTAAAAACATATTTTTTTTTAAAAGGAGAAGAATGAGAAAATATGCTGCCAAAAATCAACCACCTCATCTATAATCCCTGTCCCTAAATTCAGGATTTTGGTCTTGCTGATTATTTGCGCTTTAACCTATCAGATTAATGACAAATATAGAAGTTACTTGAAAGCTTTAAGACACTCTAAGAAGTTATTTTAGATAAACTTGTGGAAGGCAGTTTTTGGAATGCTAGTGGTATTTGAAATTAGATTCTAAATGTTGTTTGAACAGAAGTCTAATCCTTCTTTTACAAGCACTAGCACAGTTCCTAGCGTAAGGCAAGCATTCATCTAATCAACATTGAAAATTCATTATTGACAGATGTTAATTCTTGCAGAAGTGAATTATTTCAATATGATTCCTTTGGTATATTTAATAATGCTTTCCTCATTCTATAATGATCAAAAATTAATGGCCATTGTAAAACCCTATTTTGCCTATACTGGATCACACTTCAACTGTGTGGGTCCCTAAATGTTTGCTAAGTGATGGCAATAACAAACATCATCAACAGTTGTATTTAGATACTGACACAATAATTCATAATTCTGTTTAACGAACCACCCCAAAACTCAATGGCCTCAAAAATATAATAATTTAATTGCATGCCAATGTTTTTTGTAGTAGTTGCAACTTCGCAGAAATCAGCTGAACTTAGGGTTCCAAGTCGATGTTTGGGTTGGAGGCTGCTCCTTCTACCTCCCACTCTCCTTGCAAGACAACTGAAGCATGTGGTATGTTCCATGTGTCCATTCTGTGGCATAAATTACCTGGGGAGTGTCCTTCATTGGCGACCAAGAGAGAGGGCAAGACCTAACACACACTTGTCTAGCTTTTGCTAAAGTCACTTTCATTAATATTCCACTGGCCAAACCAAGTCACCTGGTAAATTCCAAAGACAAGTCATAAAGATGGACACTTTTACCAGTAGAGGACACAGCAAGACCATGAATCTGTGGGACTACTTATGGAAATTGAGAAATTGGAACTAATAATTTATTCAACCACAAGGCAGAATGTCTCATCCCTATCTCCTCAGCTCATGCTTTAAGCAGTTTTCTTGTACAGATCCAGAAATTATTATTTCCTTTAAATGTGATCAGCCAAAAGGATTGGGCTGCTCTTTCTATAATAAAACAGGTAAATATCTGAGAATACTTGTAAATATCAAAACTAGTGCAAATAATTTTTTTCTGTTGGTTTAATTCATGCTAGTAGGTCATCCAATAGGTTTGTTTTAATCTAAGCTCTATGGGATCTTACTTTTTCTTATGGCCTATTATCTCAAGATCATGAACTTTGTCATGTTTTATATCTCCTTTGTTAAAGATTTTGTCTTTTAATATATTCCATGCATCTAAAGTTGTGACTTTCATGTGTGTTCAATGAATATTTGTTGAAAAGAAAGAGAAATTAATCCATTGAATCATTAAACATACTAAGCACATATGCTTGATATAATGTAAATCATTGACATCTGTATTTTCCATCAAATATAAATCTGTCATGTGGTAGAAATTAAATGAATTTCACAGTGAGATATACATAGTTTTAAATATAAGGGCCTCTGATTATTAGATGTGTGCCTTGGGGAAATATATTTAAACTTTCCTTTTTCCTCATGCATAATATGGGAATTATAATATCTGTTATATAATGTTTTGTAAAGACTGAATAAGTTACATAAATCATACTAAACATTCTTCTCCTATTCCCCCAAAAATTTAAGAAAATTTTCTGTCTTTCAAAAACGATAATCAATAAATCCAAGATTCCATTTTTGCCTGTTTGTCCGTATTTAAGCTCTTGCTAGAAAATAGGATCATTTAAAAAAGAATAAACTTGCAGAATATTTACTTCTTTTAAAATGTTGTTAAAACACTAAACATTAAAGGTGTTCTTTCTGACATTCTCTCAACTTTTTATCTAATGGCTACATGAAAACTATCAAAAATAATAATCACCTATTGGTTGTTCTGAATACTGTGTTGTTCATGCACTTTATTGTATGCCTTAATATTCAAGTAAGATTATTTTATAATTATACAAAATATCATATTTTTTTCAATTAATCAATCGAGCAGTTGATTTTTTAAAATGCTACTCTACTCCTGCAAGACCAAATAAAAGTGCTTTTTCAACAGCACGTTATATTTTATTTTTCTCATTGCACCTTCCTAAACAGCTTCCCAGAAGAAATGGGGTGCAGATGAATAAAACATGTGTTTATCACAGTGGGTGATTGGAAAATAACAAGTTTTACATCATCACCTTTCCTCAATAACTTCCAGACATAGTAAGGGTCAAGATGACTAGAAAGTAGAATGACCTGTCAAAGAACTGAATTTAAAAGTAATTTTTATTTTGTTTTTTTTTGTAAGAAATTTCTTAAATCATATTAAAAATAGCAATAGCGGCAAATAAGAGCTTAATTTTAATTATGTACATCATTAAAGTTCAGTCAGTATAGATAATTTATTAACCAAAGAACTGAAAAACCTACAGATTTTCAGACTGGTAAATGATATTAAATAATACTTAACTGATTGCAATAACACATGTAAAAACATGTAAACTTGCAGTTCCAATTCCGTTTGCAATTATAAGTTCACAGCTCATACCAGTGTTGGTAAAACAAAATTCTAGTAGCTACAAACTCTGCAAGAATGGAGGGAAATGGAGCAAGGAGATAATTGGTTGCAAAGGAAATAATAATGGAAGTTTCAAAAGAGTTGCTGTTCAATATTAGAAAAAATGTGTAGTTAAGAGAGCAAAGCAACGTGCCCAATAGTGGTGTATTACTGAATAAAAAGCCCTTTTTTACATTAGAAAATGCATTACAATAACTGTCCACAGAGTAGATATGTGACTGACACAAATTAGGAAATGTAAAGCAAAAGGAATATTCACCTTTAAAGATATTGAAATATACTAAAGTGACCAATGCCATCTCATAACATTGACAAGGCACTTGCTGTAGTTCCTGTTTTAATATTTTAGCCATATTTGAGAAAAATTAGGTTTTATGTTTCACACACATTAGCAAGTTATGGTCTCTAGTCTCCTATATCTCTAAATTGGTGTATAATAACTTCAATACCTCTTTAAATCCTTTCATGACAATAAAATAGCCAGACCAACATATATTAAATCTTCACTTATTTGTTCAAATTTCATGTGCTTGGCACATGTATGCACCTAGGAAATGTGTTATGACTGACTGGACATGCCTTTAATATGCCCGCATATCTTCTCTGAACATGGGGATAAATTAAATAGATGTTTGAGAAGAAAGAAACACATCCTGATAGAGAAGCAGAGTACAGTTTTCAATATCAGACCCTTGGATATGTCAAATTTAATTACATCAATATCAAATTCCAGTGATTTTAATGCACCCATTCTTAATAAAATTATCTCTAATCTATTGATTTAACAATGCCACAAAAAACATTCTTCTAATTTTCATCACTCTCTTTCTCTCCCTTTTTTCCCTTTCTTTCCCCTTTCTTTCTCCTCCTCTCCCCCATCTCTCTCACTTTCTCTCAATGATTGTATTATTCTTTCCAAAGTTAAAATTTTATTTTCTGTTGGTTAATGTGAATGCAATTTTCAGAAATATTTGGTAAATTATTGCCATGATTTAGTATGAGACTAAAGATAAAGAAGAGGAATTTCATTCACCTATAAATTTATGTTCCATTAAATAAAGTTTTATTAATTTATTTATATACTTGCTTACTTATCTCTATATCTTTTCACATATATCAATTTTACAGACCATAGCCACTGGGAATGGTTAATATTATTGGTAATAATGACAATCATAACACATGGTAAGTGGACATTATAGACTTAAAATCATAATCAGTCTTGAAAGGCAGATTAAGACCTCAGCAAAATACAGAAATATATTGAAATATTTGATTTAGACAAATTGCTACTATGAGAGTATGAGAACCCAATCAAAATTTAGGTTTACTTCAATTTTCCTTTTTAAAGTTGTGTGCAACATGCCTCCCTTTCTTCTACTTTGAAAACTATAAAGATTTTATTCTATATTACTGTAGGGGCTTTGATCTGAATAATTTAACATTAGTTTATATTTAAACACTGATAATTCATGTATATAGGTAATTTGGCTTTGAATTTAAAGTGAACATAAATCTTGAAATAATAAAATAAATAAAGTAAAGTAAATCCGTGGAAGTAAGATTGTGTGATATATCACTCTATCCTTCAAAAACATATCAACAAAATTTAAATGTGTGATATATTCAATATAGATCCTTAAATCAACAGTGAGTTATTAAGTGAATAGTAATATTCCTCCAGTTTTTATACTTACAGATGAATATTAGCATAACTAATAAACTTGTATGTCTTTTATTTATTATTCTACAACTTATAAGACAATATAACAAGACAATTTTACTTGTAAAAACTTTATTTCAACTTCAAAATTAAAATAGACAAAAGGCAGCTTAACAAATTATAGAAGCATTACTTGAAAAAATCTTGTCCAGGCATATTTATCTTTCTATTACAAAACACAAACTCAGTGGAGCAGATATAGCTCAGTGGTTAAGTAACTGCTTTGCATGTGTGAGGTCTCAGGTTCCATCCCAGGGGCCTCCTTAAAAACAAAAAGAAACCTCAATTGTTTTCCAGTCTTGTATAAGATAAATAAATGGTCATAGATTAGATAAATATGAAAAAGTTCTCCTTGATAATGAAAGAAATGAAAAAAAAAAACGTGATCATATTCACATTTTGTAACTAAATCCCATATTTCTTTTTTTACTTTGACCTTTAGCATTGATATAGTACCATCTGTGCCTTTGCTACAAAAATATTACAATATTATTGTTAACATATTCTATAAGTTACATTATTTGTATTTTTCCCATGTATCACCATATTCTTAACATCTTGTGGTAGAGGGACATTCTTGTATTTGTATTCTTAACCACAACTCTCATCTACCACTGGAATCACTATGTTATACAGTCCCTAGATTATCCTTTAGCTGTCTTTCATTTAACATTAATCTTTCTAGACTACTCCTTTCAGTCATAAGCACAAGTATAAAGAAGCAATGCTAGTTATGCTCATTATAATTTGCTACCATCAACTCTATACATTTCCACATATTTTCAATCAACCTTATTAAAGATTTTATGTATATTCAGAATAAGCTGCCCCTTCTCAACCCACATTCATTCTTCTACCAACCTATACTCTATAGTTTAACTCCATAAGCTTATTCAACTTATCAGTTCATATCAGTAAGATCATACAGTATTCTCATTTTGTATCTAGATTATTTCACTCAACACAATATACTCACGGTTCACCCATGTTGTCATATGCATCCCAAGTTCATTTCTTTTTACAGTTGAATAGTATTCCATTGTATTTATATACCACATTTTATTTATCAGTTCATAGGTTTATGGGCACTTGGGTTGTTTCCAGCTTTTAGCAATTGTGAATAATGCTGCTATGAACATCAGTGTGCAAATATATGTTGGCATCCTTGCTTTCAGTTTTTCTGAATATATTCCTAGTAGCAGAATTGCTGGATCATTCAGCAATTCTATATTTAGCTCTGTGAGGAACCACCAAACTGTCTTCCACAGAAGCTGCACCATTTTGCATCCTGACCAACAATGAAAGAGTGTTCCTATATTTCCAGATCCTTTCCAGCACTTGTAGTTTCCTATTATTTAAATAATGGCTATTCTGTAAGGTGTGAAATGATATCTCATTGTAGTTTTGATCTGCATTTCTCTACTAGTTAATAATATTAAACATCTTTTCATCTAGTTTTTGGCTATTTGTATTTCCTCTTCGGAAATACAGCTATTTAAGTCTTTTGTCCATGTTTTAATCGAGTCACTTGTCTTTTTATTGTTGAGTAGTGTGATCTCTTTATATAACATGGAAATCAAGCCCTTGTTGGATATGTGGTTCCCAAAGATTTTCTCCTATTGAATAGGCTGCTGTTTCACCTTCTTAACAAAGTCATTTGAGGGCACAAAAGTGTTTACATCTTAGAAGGTTCCATTTATATATATTTTTTTCTTTTATTGCTCATGCTTTGGGTGAAAGGTTTAAGGAACCATTGTCTACCACAAGATCTTGAAGATGTTTCCTTACATTTTCTCCTCAGAGTTTTATGATTCTATTTTTTATATTTAGGTATTTGAGTCATTTTGAGTTAACTTTTGTATAAGGTGGCCCTCTTTCTTTCTTTTTCTAGTTCTTCCAGATGAGCCGTTAAGTCTTTGATTTTAGCACTTTCTTTGTTATAATTGTAAGCATTGAGGGGTATAAATTTCTCACTCAGCATGGCTTTTAGCTGCATTCCATAAGTTTTGATATGTTGTGTTCTTGTTTTCATTCATCTTGAGATATTTAGTGATTTCTCTTACAATTTCTTCTTTGACCCACTTATTATTTTAGTATATTTTATGATCTCCATATATTTATTAATTTTCCCTTTTTTCCATAGGTTATTGATTTCCAGCTTCATTGTTTTATAGTCAGCGAAAGTGCTTTCTATAATTTCAATCTTTTTAAATTTATTAACATCTGACTTATGACCCAACATATGCACTATCCTAGAGTTCCGTGGGTACTTGAGAAGAATGTATATCCTGTTGTTTTGGGGTGTAATGTTCTATAATTGCCCGTTAGGTCTAGTTCATTTATCATTTTATTCAAGCTCTCTGTTTCTTTATTTATCCTCTGTCCAGATGTTCTATCCAATGCTGAGAGTGGTGTATTGAAGTCTCCAACTCTTATTGTAGAGACATCTATTTCTCCCTTCAGTATTGCCAGTGTTTTCCTCACTCTATTTTGGGGCACCTGGTTAGCTGCATAAGTATTTAGTATAGTTATTTCTTTTTGGTGAATTATACTTTTATTAATATATAGTGACTTTCTTCAGCTTTTATAGCAGTTTTCATTTAAAATCTAGTTTGCCCAATATTAGCATCACTACTCCAGATCTTCTTTGATTATTATTGGTATTGAATATATTTTTCTAAACTTTCACTTTCAGCCTGATTGTGTCCTTATATTTCTAAGGTGGGTCTTTTATAGACAGCATTGAGTTGGCTTATATTTTTTTATTCATTCTATCCATCTATGTCTTTTGATTGGCGAGTTTAAACCAGTAACATTTAATGTTATTTCTCTAAAGACATTACTTGCTTCACCCTTTATATCCCTTGAATTTCCATTTTTATATCTTACTATTGTCCGTCTTTTAACCCTTTTAGTTAGCATTATTTATAATCTTCATTTCTAAATCTTCTCCATGTCTCTCACTCTTGTCTTTTCCTTTCAGGTTGCAACATCTCTTGTTAATCTGATCTCTTGGTGACAAACACTTTCAGTTTTTATTTGACTGTGAAGATTTAAAACTCACTCTTATTTTCAAGGACAGTTTTGCTGGATGAATAATTCTTTGCTTGTAGCTTTTCTCTTTTAGTGCCTTAAATATATCATACCACTGTCATCTCACCTTCATGGTTTCTGATGAGAGATGGGCACTTAGTCTTATTGAAGTTCACTTGTAAGTGATGGAATGTTTTTCTCTTGCTGCTTTCAGAATCCTCTCTTCATCTTTCACATTTGACATTCTGAATAGTAGGTATCTCATCATAGGTCTATTTGGATTTATTCTGTTTGGGGTATGCTGTCCTTCTTGAATATTGATATTCATGTCTTTCATAAGGGTTGGGAAATTTTTGGTCACTATTTCCTCAAATAATCTTTCTGCCCCTTTTCCATTCTCTAATCCTACTGGGACACCTATAATATGTATGTTTGTACATTTTGTTCTGTCATTCAGTTCCCTGAGACTCTGTTCAATTTTTTTCCATCCTTTTCTCTTTCTGTTCTTCTGTCTTTTCAAGTTTAGATGCTCTGTCTTCTAATTCACTAATTCTGTCCTCAGTCCATTTAAATCTGCTATTTGATACCTCTAGTGTATTTTTAATCTCCTTTATTGTGTCTTTCATTCCCAAAAAGCTCTGTTACTTTCTTTTTCAGACTTTCAAATTGTTCTTTATGCTCACACAGTGTCTTCTAAATATCCTTTATCTCTTTAGTCATATTTTCCTTCAACTCCTTAAATTGTTTTAGATTTGTGTGAACATCATTGATTAGTTATCTTAAATTATGTGGCTCACCAGAATTCTTGGTTTGTTCCTTTGGATGGGTCATGTCTTCCTGTTTCTTAGCATGGTTTATAACTTCATGGGCTTCACTCCAGAATCTTTGTGTCAGCCAAAACAGGAATCTTAACATATATCTGGCCTTGGAATGATAACTGAAATCCAAATCTGAGAAAAATCACAAGTAGACACTTTCAAAAGAGAGATATAAAAATCATCTCTCTGGTAGTAGCTAATAGGTGATCATTCAAATCAACCTGATCTTAGCAAATCAGCTACTTCTAGGCTATAAAAGAGAATGTTAGGAATTAATTATTGAATAGATGTATGGAAGAGGCTGTTTCGGAAGAATTGTTTTCCTTGAAAATATGCTAATTTTTCCCATCCTCTGCCCAAACTCTTTATAGAGATTCACTGTCAATTTGTTCAAATCTAAGATCATGAGCATTCTTCCAGTAAAGCTGTGAGTTTAAGTTTGTTTGGACGTATTCCCATGAAATGACTTTTTAAAGATAATACTTTGGGGAAAATATGATTTAAAAGTGGATAATATGAGAAAATAAATAAAAAACAAAATAAAATAAATAGATATCATTTAGATAGAAGAAGCAATGCTTGATGGATTCTTACTACTGATCTTCAGATATATGAAGGTTTCAATTTAGATGGGGATTGGGAATTGATGACACCTTTTGTCCTTGATACCCTGAGGTCCTTGACTCTTTATCATATAGAATAAGATCAGTTAAGATAGAGATCTGCTTAGAGGCAGAGAAATAAACTAAATTATATGCCAAGTCCCTTTTAGTTTGAGGATTGATCTGTACATAAGGAAATTTAATGCACTGTTGGATTAACTTGCTCAAGTTTCTTCTAACCAACCAAACAGTTAAACATTTATTTCATGTGTAAACTGAAAATTTAATATGCAAAGAAATTGGTACAAACACTCTTAAATGGTTTTATGAAGCTACAGCAATGGAACTTTTGAGGCCGATTACTAAAAAGTTATAAAAAAGAATCTGTCATAGCATCATACATTAACTCTTATGAAACATTTAAAAGTTTCCTTTTAAATGGCAGAAGCACAAAATGGCAATAAAGTGAAAGAAGATTATGCAGTTTTATGAGTGTACTGATTTAAGGAGCAGCAGGCTCACAAAATACTGAGTTACTAGGGGTTATATATTTCCCATGGCTTTCATGACAGTCATTGATTCCATGACTCAGAAATTTTATTAATACCTGGAGAATTTTGCATATGATCTGAAATGAGTAAATGTGAGTTGAGTCAATTACAACACTTTATTGACAGGTGGTAGAGATTTTTTTATAAACTACAAAGGAAGCTGATACATAATTAACAGACCGCAGGTACCTAAAGAGCCTAATACCCAGAAATTCATTAGGACAAAAATAGCAGAATAAAGAGGAAATGGGAAGAAAGTCTAAGAATTCAACAAATGAAATAGAAAAAGGGTGTCTAAAAATTATTAAATATAATAAGCAGAAAATATATTGTTGCCAAGTGACTGCAATTATTTTTCAACTGTTGACTTACCCAAATGATCACAGCAAATGTATTTTAACTTCTTTATAAAACATTCAATTTTACAATGTAAAATTTTGTACTAATAATTGTTAAAATCAATTTCCAAAATATAACTACTATTGTACACACTAAATGCATCTTTTCCACAAAGATCTACCCTTAAAACTTTCGTCTTATCCTCCTATTCTTTTCCTTGATCACCTCCTTCACTCTCCTAATGGCAGACATTGTGCTGGCATGTTGGCATTGTGTCCTCTGAGTTTCATTTCCATGATATTTCTAATATCAGTTTGCTACCTTATGTCCCCAATACCACTACTCTAGCTTGGGTTTACATGGTCTCCAAAATATACTATTAAATTTGCCAATGACCTTGTTTATGAATCTGCAGTTGGGCTACATCCAGTTCGAAACACACACACACACACACAGACACACATGCACACTTTTTTCTCCAATTATGGGCTCTTATACATCTGTTTCATTAAATTAGACCATGCTGACATTTTTTTGATCACTCTATTCCTTTGTTGTTTCATATCATTGAAGTATCCCTTCTCTTATCTCCTGGCATAAAGCATATGAGTCATTCCCATTCCAGTTACTTCTTGAAGGCTTCAGAAGAAGTATTTTCCTGTCCTTTGTGATGTTGCTATGATATTTCTGCATTACATATTTTTATAACATTTTCTGCATTCTCTCTGCATCACAATGCTGTTTTTGTTGTGTTGTGTTTTGTTTTGTTTTGATTTATCTCTGCTCTTTAATTGCAAGCCCTTTAAGGTGCTCTTTTTCATCATTGGATTTTCCAAAATAAGAGGTGTGGACTACATATTTACTGAATTGATTTGAAATAGAGAGATAAAAGTTATAATTTAAAACATGACAACTGCAACAGAGGAGACAATTGATAAGAACTTAGACCTCTAGCAATCATGGTAGAATAATATCATTTAATCATATCAACAATGAAGTCAAGTGCTTATATGATTTGCCAAACATTTTTTTGCACATATTCAACAAACATTGGTTAATCACATAACCCCTGCTGTAAATTGTTAGTTTCGCAGATACAATGACAAATATTTCAGAATTCCTTCTGAAGTGGTAAAATCAAATATGCAAGCAATTAGTGGCAATGTAATGGTACTGTCAGACCTAACATTATCTAGTAACAGAGAGAATGGAATTACTATCTCTGTTACGGGATTAGCGGGAACTCACAGTAGCTTCACAAATGAACTCTTGACATTTTTAGCTCTTTATCCAGACATAGATTCTGCTGAAGTACTCAATAATTTTAAAGACCTCCATAAATGTTACATCAGTTATCTTTAGAACACGAATCTTGAATAGCTGCTGAAAGGGCAATTCAATTGCTGAAGTAGAGTAGGTAAATAAAATATTGAAAATTCAAAGTATGTGCAAAGGCTTTAAAATGATAGAACAAGATACAGAACCAAGTTTTTTACATACTGATAATTAGGGATTATATTTTTATTTATTGAGTAATAAATTTAAATACCTATGGACATACTACATATTCCTCATTTCATTGAAATTTATTAAAAATTTGACTTTATAGTCAAATTTATAAATGTATAGCTATGTATCAATATTCCTACATTACTTACATTGAAAATATTTTCCAAAATAATCAGTTATCAAATCAATTAAGAAAAATTAGATAAAATTAGTTTAAATGAACTATGCAAAATAAAGTAAGAAAAAAAAAGAAAACTGTGAAGTAAATCTAAGTTGTATTGAAATCTTTCAATCTGGAGTTCAAAATATGCAACCACATAAGTAGTTTATCATCTTCATTTCATACATAACAATGAAAGACTGTCAGAGCAGCAAAATTTTAAGTGGAATTTTCTTATAAACCTGTGCTTTTTTATCATATGCAACACAAATAAACAAGAACAATTTTGAAATGACTTAGGAGGGAAATACTATGTTCTTAAGTTAATTCTCTCAATTATGGTCCCTGAAGTTAATCATGGTGAGATAATGTTTAGTCAAGGCCTAATAGTTTTTCACTATACTTAGGTCACAACCATTAAGTTTTGCCTAGAGTTGGCAATTTTGTTTTCATTCAGACTTGTGAAAATATAGGCTTTTAATGATGGTAGGCCTGGACAGAACATCTGATACATTCTCCTATGAGCTGATTAATAAAGCACCAAAGAAAAGAGACCAAATATTTCACCTTTTTGCCTATTTCTCCTTATTCATAGAAACATTCAGAATTAAAATCTGATCTTTTTAAAGTATTGCAGATCAGTAGTTTGTATCCTGCCAGCTGAAAACCTCTTTTCTTTCACCCTCTACTGTCCACTCTAGTCCCCTCTGCAGTTAATCATTTTACTATCCTAGATTATGTTTGTTCTAAATATATTTTAGACCTTATAGAAAAAGTCATTCAGACAATGTAAAAAAAGAATGCCATTAAACAGGAGTAGATGTGGAACATCTCTGTATCTTGATTGGTGGTTACATGACTCAAGGCATTTGCCAAAATTCAAAGAACTACACCGAAAAAAGCAAATTATACTGTGTATAAATTGTTAACATTTGTATATGTATGTGTGTATCTAGGCAATGGTGATAAAAGCTTCTTTTGTGGGTAGGTTTTTGGTCATTTTTCAAATGTGGTACACTTCACATATAACATTTTCTAAAAACAAACAAGCAAACATTTATAAAATATAAAACCACCTCCTGCCCTCTGTAGAGTCTTTGGTATATTTAATTTATGTAAATTTTCAGATCAAATGTGACCACAGTGAAGTGGGAAGAGGGAAATATGGAGACTTTTTTGGACTAGGCTCCAAGTAAGCTCTGCAATTATACAGTGACTTTGGGTACTTCAATCAACCCCTGTAAGCCTCCTTTTTCCTTATCTTTAAAATGAAGAAAGTCATACACATATCCTAGTGTAGTTGTGAAGCTTAGGTCAAGTAACGTAAAGATAAGATGAACATAATAAGTCCTCCATTACAGTGATTTCTATTTCTTAATTTATTTGAATGAATCATTAATGTCTTGTTGAAAACAGTAAAGTGCATCCCATCCACCTGTCAGTTTGAGGCTGTAGGGCAGTATATGTATCAAGATTTTCTTCCGCCTCTTAAACGTTGTCTTGTTTTGCTCTGCAGCTACACCCACTCTTATGCAAGAGAACCTGGTACCTGATCTTCCCACAGCTTCTGGCAGGGTTGATACAGCAAGTGCAGTTGTATCTGGACTGGGATAATTTAAAGGACAATAAGATCAAGCTAACTTTATTGAACTCTTTTTCTCTACCTTGGTGCCAATTTTATAGAAGATGAAATTGTATTCCAGCTAAGCCTGAATCAGTAGCAGGAAACAAAGCAATATAATTGTTAGGTAGTCTAAAATGACAAATATTAGCTGAGTCACAAGACATAGCCAGGTATTTAATAATGTTCCCTACAAATACTCTATATGGGGTTTAATTAAAATATATTTGAAAATATGGCATTGGTTAAAGAAAGGCTGCAATGGTCATGATGATTATTACAATTATTACCAATTCCAATGAAGATAAAGCAATTGGTTTCCAGGTTTCAGTCAATTTTAGTCACTGAGCCAGCAGCTTTGTTGATATATTAACTTTCAAAACAGTATTAAGTATAAAGAACCAGTAATCATTTTAATAATCTAACAAATAGCAACTCCTGTTCAGTTTCTATTTTCTATTGACTCAGCTAGAGTTCTTTTTCCCTGTTTTTATAGGTTTTCTTCCAAAATCAGTGACAGGGAAGCAACTATTAATCAAAGAGAGCACACATACTATTAATTATTTCATGCAGTTATATAATTATTCTTTTTAAGTTTAAATTAATAATTAAAAAAGGAAAATCTGTAGTAAAATGAAAAACTATCCAAAAGGAATTATTATTCATTTAATTGTGTTTTAAAAAACCTGGATGCATCTATATACATAGTAAGAGGAATATTAATGAATTTACAAGCAATTTTAGGCTTGATAGTCAATTCTGCAAAAGCATGCTAATGGGAATAACTCCAAACAGATCTATAGATCACGTAGGACACATTTTTGATGACATAATATGACATTTTCCCCTTTTCCCTTATTCAAATTTTTCACTTAGAAAACTTCACAAGTAATTAATTTCATTCATTTATTTAAAACACAGTAATGGGGCAACAATTATAAGGAAGGCATGCTTGTAGGTGGTGAACATGCAGAAGTTAATGCATCATTGTCCTTGTCATCAAACATGTTATAGCATTGGGAAAGGACAAATGCAACAACAATTTATGGCTATATGGTATGATGTGAAAGATCTCATACATGAAATGGTGGTAAAAATACTGTATTCCCCTTAGAGAGTGTGTTTTATGATAACAGAAAAAACATAAACAAAGCTTTAGCACAGCATATGTTTAAGGGAAGATATTAGATATGAGTACAAGACTCTAGCTTGCACAGGGGAGGGTGACAGCATGGGAGAGAAAATTGAATATAATAAGAGATGTATTTGTTCCCTATGTCTGCTGTAAGAAATTACCATGAATCTGTTGACCACAAGCCTGGTGACTTAAACAAAAGAAATTTATTCTCTCACATTTATGGAGGACAGAAGTCCAAAATCAAGATGTCAGCAGAGTCACACTGTGTCTGGAGGCTGTCGGGGGAGAATCCATATTTGCCTTTTCTGGGTTCTGGTGGCTATCAACATTCATTGATTTATTACGACATCACTCCTGTCTCTGGCTCCATTTTCACATCAACTTTTCTGCTTCTCTGCTTCTCTGACTTCTTTTTTTTCTATCAGTGACAAATCTCCCTCTGCTTTATCAAAGATACTAGTCCTAAGATTTAGGGCACACTTGGGTAATATTGGATGGTCTCCTCATTTCAATACCCTTAACTTAATTACATTTGTAAAGACCCTTTTCCTGACTAAGGTGACAGATAATGGGGATTAGGATGTGAGCATATATTTTGGAGTGCCACCATTCAGTCCTTTGCATGAGGCATGTGAGTCTCTACCAAATGCCTGGGGTCATCCTTGACTTTTCTCTTGTTCTCACTATGGCTTTCCAATGTATGAGTAAATATTGTTGCGTTTACTTTCAAAGCATAACCACTTCTTGTAATTTCCCAATTGCTATCTTGTAGCTATCATCATCTTTCACTTGGATTACTAATCCTTCTACTTCTGCACTTGTCCCTGTAGAGTTTATTTTCCTTTCAGCATCCAGAATATCCTATTAAAATAGAGTTTAGTTCATGCATCCTTCCCTTTATGGTTTGACTTCATTTCCTACTTCTCTCCTCAGTATTCACTCAGCCACCATATTCTTGACCTCCTTACTATTTCTTGAACATGCCAGGTATACCTTCTTGTCAAGGCATTTAACCTGCCATTTTTCCTGCCTGGTGTTTTTTCCTTCAGGTATCTGCATGATTCTCGGCGGAGTCACCTTTTCAAGTTTTAGTCAACTGTCACATTTTCAGTAAGACCTCCTAAATCATTCTACTGTAATTGTCAATCTTCTCCACAAAACCTCTATTGCTGTCATTTTTGCTGCTTTCTATTTTCCATAATATCTACCATCATCAAATTTTCTATTTGTTATATGTTTATTTCCTGTTTTCCAATATTGGAATATAAGCTCCATGACAGTAAGAATTTTGGCATCTCTTATTTGCTGCTATATCTAGTATATGCTGAATAAATACTTTTTAAATGAATAAATGACATAAAATAATTGGTAGGAATTCATAAGGTGAATAAAGAAGAAAAGAGAAACATTCTAGACAAGAAAATAGTATATAAAACATTGAAGACATCCAACAAGATGACACTATAAGAATTTCTCCATATATGAGAATGGAATTAAATGATTTTGGAGAAATAGACATGGATGGCGCTTCTTACATCACTTATACATAAGGCCAAATCTGAGTCCCCTCCCTTTTACTATCAGGAAGAGTGTGATAAAAATAGAATTTTATAAATTTTCTGATTTTTAATGGCTGTCCTTTAGCCCTTGCCTGGCTTACCTATGTGCTCATGTTATCTAGCAAAATTGAGGAGAAATATTTAATCAGGCATTTTGTAAACTTCTTATGAAACAAGATAGTAAGTCAATATTATACTTTCTGAGTATGCTACATGTGAGGAGACAGTAAATTGAGAAATATAGTTGATATTCAAAGGAATTTATATGAACTTTTCAGAATTAGAACAGCATTTTAAATCTGTTTCCTTTAACTTTTGAAAATAGACTGTAGTGATAAATTAACTTATAATAAAGGTCACCACCTAAAATTAAAGGGTAAATTTTTCATTAACATTTTAAGTTATATGCTGATATATTAATAGAACTGAAAAGACACCTTATTTACTAAACATATCTTAAAAATTCCATATCTATAGATCATAGTCCATAATTTAATAATAATTTAACACCTATTAATATCAGAAAATAATCAATGAATATGTCAAGGTATAAAATAAAACATTTATACAATAATATTAAAACACATGAGGTTCTTTCCATGCTTTCTATTTATAATATTATTGACAATAAGGTGAATTCGAAGAGATGGATCATGCCTATATAGGCAAATTGAAACTTTAAACAATTATATAGTAAACTTAGCAAAATTAATTTTTGCCATATAAGCTCCCGAATCTTGGTAAAGTTATGAAATAGGTTAAAATACATACAGTTAACTGTCTACCCTCTTCCTCACTCTTCTTTCAACAAAATTATATTATCTGGTAAAAACAAAACTTGTTCTAATTTCTGTTCTGTCACTATTCATTGTGAAAAGTTACTTATGATACATTATTTAGGAAATAAACACAGCAAAACCATTCTGATAGTTTGATTTGAAGGTAAAATGAGATAGCATGTGCAAAAAGTCTGGCACATTTTAAGTGTTAAATAAATAAATATTAGTCTTCTGCCCTTATTTTAGCATCATCTCCTACTCCTCTTTTTGGCTCCTCAAACTAGTCATCCCCCCAAGGTTTCCCTTACAGATAAGAAAGCAATTTAGTCACTAATGTGCTCTTATAACTTCCTGGTATGACTCTCATTTAAGAGAATATTTCTTGTTGAATGATATTGAGGGAATTATGATAATAATATTTAACAGTTACTGAGTTCTTAGTATTTTCCAGACACTTCTCTATGTGTTTTTTTATATTTAAATTTGTTTCATTTTCTTGGTAACCCTATGTGTAGATACAATTATTATCCCCATATGATAGATAAGGAAACTGAGCCATAGAAATGTTAAGTACATTTTTCATAGTCATATAAACTTTAAATGGCAGAACAAGAATTTAAATACATGAAATTTGTCTCCATAGTCTGTGTTCTTGAGCACTGCTCTCACTATAGGGAGAAAGATGGATATCACTTGCAGTAGAACCTCATATACCTCTACAGTCACATTTGATGTAAGCCACATACTGTACCGTTTAGTGCTTGAGAAAAGCCATCCAGATATGCTTACTTAATCATAAGACCATCTCTGGTCATCCTAATAAGACAGTTCTTTTCTTTCAGTGTCATTTACTTAATTTTGCTAGTGTGTTCTACATAATTGTCCAGCATTATATTTACTATGTGACTTTGTAGACACTGCAATTTCTTAAACAAATCTAAACAGTGACAGTTTTGGTGTATGTTAAAGTGAATTAGAAGTGTTTTATTAAACCTGATCTATTTCTAGGGTTATAGGTAATGTTGAATGGCAAGGAGTCTCAACATTTATGCTCCCTAAGAAAAAGAAAATAGTTTCTTTGTGAGTGGGGGTGAGGTAGGGGTAGGGATAAGCTCCAAGTGATTCTCCTACATCCTTCATAGGACTTTGAAAGATGTTTTGCATAATTTTTGTATAAGTTCAAAAACATTTGTTGACAGACAAAAATGGGAAGACAGTTTCGAGAAAAATTTTTCTAAAAAGGTTTTCAAAGTGGCTAGACTTTGAATAATGAGGTCAATGAAGCAATATCAATCTCTATATGGATTCTTAGGCCCTGCTCTATCAATGTCACAAGCAGCAAAATTATGTTGTATTGAAGGAAGTGTGATACCATGTCCAGGGCAAACCTGCCTACTTGTTCAAGTTTTTCCTCCTGCTCAGCCATTTCTTAGACAATAACATTTCTAGCCTATTGGGAAGCCATTGGCTGACAGTTCTTCTGAAATCATACTTTTCAACACTTTGCTCAAGATAGAAGATATTCAGCTGGATAGGCCTAGCTCCAGATGCAGTTCCCAGATCAAGTCACTGAGCTGTACCGTTATTTAGAGAGGAAACCTACCTATGGATAATATCTATATATCTTCAAGATGGGGGATACATACCACAGCCAATGAGTAGAGCAGCCCATATCCATATCCCAGATAAATATTTGGGAGCAAGTTGTAGAAGTCAGGAAAAAAAAAAAAGCATGGCTGAAAAGATTATAAGACAAAACTTAGGAAGCAAGGCTATCAGGAGTGTTTGTGAAAAGTTTCTAGAGTTAGGCAGAAGGGAAGTAATAATATGCTGTAGGAACTCAGTCCTAGGAGGAAACTTAGGACACAGGGACAAAGAAAAAGTCCTGGGAGTATAATAGGGGAAAATATGAGAGCTTAGCAGTCATTAATGATCAAATAACAAGAGAGATTGATTCCCCTTCATGCTGCTCTCTAGGAAGGTACACATACTCCCTGGCTATGGTCAGGAGTTATCCTTGAGCTGAGAGCAGGTCTTAGCATACTGGTGGTCAAGACTTGTGGTGAGCAGAAGAAATTTTAAAAATGGGATTAAACCAACATAACTTATTTTGCTTACATTGGCTTGAACTTCCTCCTTACTAGTAAAGGAGAATTTATAGTGTATTTCAGAATAACAAGGTCCTCCCAGCCCAGTTTCCCACCCCTCCACCAAAAATTGAGAGTTGGAAGGCAATTATACTTGAAGTTTGAGAGATCTGGATTGTATATTAAGATACAAAAATTAAAATAAATCCATTTTACATTTGAAAATGAGATGGGGTACATGGCATTCCTGCCCTTCTCTGTGCTATGAATCTGAAGCTCCACTTCACCTTCATCCAGCAGTGGAACCAGGTGAAAAAATGCAAGTGGTGGTGACCATACCCTGCTGAGATTCTTGAATATTTACAAGCCTAAAGAAGGGAATTGTGGAGAAGTTCCTAGACTAGAAACCAGAAGAAATTAGGATTATTAAAATGATAGGAGAAGTTAAAAGAACATGGCAAGGTATATGCAAAATAGTAAATAGAAGACTGATAGGACATTATCTCTGGTCTGCTTTTCCTATTAAATTGCAATATTATTTGGCATTTCAAATGTTTTTCTTTGTTTTGTCTGTTATTTGTCATGATTATACAATGAGGATAATATATTTTTTTAAATTATTTACTTTACTATTTTATGTTCCCTTGTTCAGAATTATTCTTTAATCTGGTAGAGACATCCATTCGCTTCAGGAATAAATATATATGATTTGTAGAAGGAGCAAATGTATTGAACTTTTGATGCTTAGAGTAATATTTCAAGAAAATAATGTTGAAAACCAAGCTTTTGGGGAAAGATTTTTTTTTTTTCTTTCAGTTTCCATTGACTTAAAATTTTTTTCTTATTGATTATGTCATAGAAATGTAATACCCCAAGCTGTGGTAATAAGAATCCAAGATATGAAATATTAAAAGATCCAACTATAAGGCAAGAAAATGTAAGGCCAATGGTTGCTAGTCCCAGAAGACTGCTGGAAAGAAGATGGAGTGAAATCAATTAGACATACATATACTGACCTTCTGGCAGAAGGAGGTGGACTACGTAGGCTGAAAGGAAAGCCAAGAGCAGAGTGTCCTTAGCCTGCTTTCTATATGGAATCTCAGGAACAGGAAGAATCTATTATACAAAGTGACTTACACCAAGATGAAATCAGATAGCATAACATGTGATATAACTAGAAGAGAGCTTAATGGAAATGCATAAGTCTGATGCAATTCTCCTGGTGTACCACAGCCTTAGAGTCAAAAACTGGATTAGAAGTTTGTCTATGTCTGTGGAGGCCATGAAATTGTGACTTTCAATTTCCTGTTTTTGAGAACTTAATTCATCAATAGCTCCAGGTGCTGGTGCTCTGTACCCACCACTGTCTTTGAATCTGACCACACTTTCCACAGGCTGCTCACAGCCAATGACTAAGCATAACAAGGCATATTAAAGCAGGGCCATTGCTGTGAGATATGAGTCTCCTCCAACGGGCAACTTTTGTTCTAGGATTCCTCATAACCATGACCAAAATGTTCTTCTGTTGTGGGGAATAAGATTCCTTCTGTCCTCTTTGATCCACCATCACTATCATACGGAGGCCACACTTCCCATGAGCTGCTTCAAGCCAAAGACTTGGCATGATGGTGGTACTAATGCAGAACCATTCCTGAGTGACAAATAACTCCTCTAGTGGGTGACTTGGGCTTGAGAACTCTCCGTCTGCCTGGCATAAACTTTCTTAGAATTGTGCTGTCATCTGAGACTCTTCCATTCAACTCTTCTTCCCTATCTTCTTCACAAGGCTGGGTTCAAACCTACATCATGTTCTGAAACGTCATCCTTCTTTTTCTGCCTCCCGCTCTATATCCTTTACTGGTGGTTCCCTCAATAAGTATCTTGCATGTCTAGCCTTGTCTTAGCTCCTACTTCTCAGTTTCCATGACCTAACACATGCCCCAAAAGATGATGAGAAAGATGGCATCTTGTTTGAGAAGCTTAAGAGAGGGTGTTAGCTTCATAGGGGCAAAATGATCCTCTACAAAAGGATAGAGGGAAGCTTATTCAGGCCAGGAAGTCAGAGAATCATTACCTGGGTCCATAGTGCCTGTGAAAGGTGAGCCAAGGGCCTGATTAGCAAGAAGACAGGGCCAGAAAACACCAGAACACTATTCATATGAAGAGTACAGTTCAACAGCTACATTAGCCAGAT
Source organism: Cabassous unicinctus (assembly GCA_029593785.1). Taxonomy (NCBI): domain Eukaryota; kingdom Metazoa; phylum Chordata; class Mammalia; order Cingulata; family Chlamyphoridae; genus Cabassous; species Cabassous unicinctus. Next base: position 4,015 of record JAQZBX010008105.1, on the reverse strand, counting down.
TATGCAGCAGAATATGCTATCAAGATGCCTTGTCAGGGCACTAGACCAGTGGCCCTGATGCTTGAAAATGGGCTTCCAGTTGTAAATATTCCTTGTTTTTTGGGATGGGACTTGTCCATCACCATCATTTTGTTGGTTGTCCAGGGCAAGCCCAAAGAACTGGAGAGTAAAGCCTCTACTGTGCTGGAATTCAAGGTTCAAATGGCATATGAACAATTCAAAGATTTAAGTCTCTGAGGAATATACTTAACTAGTACATTGAAAATTATAGGTTCAAATATAAGGAGTAGAGGAATCATGATTAGGGGAATTATAAATGAGTATAACTATGTTATATTTGAAAAGAAGAATATCATATATTCTCAAATAGGGCCCACCAAAGAGGTGTTAATTTCATGAGAATGTGTGCCTTGCCTCTGGTGTCCAATGTCCCTAGAGTCCTCAGGAGCACTCTTGTTGGAGGCTAACTACTGAGACAGTTAGTGAAATCTGTCTGAGACCTGCATAAGCAAAACCTCTGGAATGACCTCCCGACTCACTTTTAAATTTCCTAGCCATAAAAAAATCTTTTTTATTTAATATTTACCACTTGTGCTCAAGATCTTTTTTCAAATGCATTGCTAGTTGGTGCTTGGAAATAATCCCTTGGTGGCGGGAAACTCTCCCGGGTAGTCATGTCTCCCATTGGGAAGAAAGTGGTATTTTCATTTGCTGAGTCTGGCTTAAATGGAGGGCACATTTTGGTTTGGGTTGATGAAAATTGTCTGGAAATAGGTAGTGGTGAAAGTTGCACAGTATAGTCAATGTGCTTAAAGTAAAAAAATTGTCCAGTTAAAATGCTTAAAATGATTTTTCTTAGGTATATTTTCCATGACTAAAAATAAATTAATTTTATTTTTAAAAATATCCATAAGAAATATATGTCTGTGGATGTATTAATCCCATTATCACTTACTTGTTCATCCAGCTTTTAAAATCCATGTTCTTAATCTCTTTCCCTCAAGTTTTTTTTTGGTTTGTTTATTTTTGTTTTTTTAATTTATTGGAATTTTAAAAATAGTAATAACACAAAGTGCATCTTTATAAGAAACCTTTAATTTGTTGTTATTTTTCTACTTTCCACTTATAGACTGAAATAAAGAATTCACAATATAAATATTTCTTTAGGCTTTTGATTACATCAATTTACCTTTTGAGGTGAGGTAACATTTTCTACTGAAGAGAGGTAGAGTGAGAGAACCCAGAAATATAAGAAGAGAAAATGAAGTGAGTTTATAATATTCATGTCTAATGATATCTTTCAAGAAATGATGGATGTATCAAATTCACACAGTTCTGTCTTGTAATCTATCTCCCCAGAATTACCTCTTAACATTTTTGCATGTTCTATTACAAAGACCTTGATCTTTGCATCTTTTTGATTACTAAAATGTCAATCTATATAACCACATATATACTATAGAGAAATGAGTGATTATACCATCTGCAAAACATTTTGACTTTATAGCCTGAAAGCAAATAAATTAAATGGTAATTTCCTTTTCTCTTATCTGTTATATTATTTTTCATTATTTGAAATTTGACTAAATAATGTTTCTTCTTCCTAAGTAGCTGTCATTGGTAGCTTTCCTAATTTGAGTCTCAGAAGGAATTTGACAAAGCTCTATCTCTTTCTGTCTTTAAAATTGTATTTCTTTCCATTTTTATCAGTTACTTATAACACAATAAATATTAAAAGTGGCAGGCAATATATTTTAAGTGCTTCTGTAAAGCATTGTTTTGCTATAAATAAAGAGGCACCTATCTCTAGAGCATGAAATGGGAATAAACATTTGATACACTCTTTTCCCCCATCAAGCTGTTAGATTTGTCAGAGTTTCCCATTATGCCAGATATTAAATGATTGTCATACGTGTTCCGGAGTACAGTAAAGATAATAATATTATGAGGATGCTTACCATGCTGACATTTCATTGCTCTGAATATAAGTAAACATAATTATTAGTTCTTTCTATAAGTTTTTATGTGAAATGTTGAACATTATCAGTTGAATGTGTTTGTGAAGATAGCAAACATAAAAATAAATAAATAAATAAACCTCTTCTTTAAAGAAAAAGATCTTAGATAAATCTTAAAGTACCTTTAATCATCATATACTAGTAAATTAGTATAAGAGTATAGGTTATGCAACTACATAGTTCAAAAAAGACACTTTTGAAGAAAGGACACTTGGATGAGAAAGGGTACTTTTGGAATGGAAGGAGCCCTGAGTGCCAGCCACAGTGCTTACCTAATGTCACAGGTCCACGTTGTACAAGGCTCACAACCTGGTAATGAGACTTACAAACAGCCTATTCTTCCCAATTAAGATGCCAGTCTTTCCATTTTTGTCTCTATTTCTGACCTCCCATTTATCTGACTTTTCTGTATATGGGATTGGATAACTGCAATGCAGTAGGTAGTTAATAAGTAGGGATGAAAGACATCCTGAAAATTGTAAGGATTATTGTGGTTTCTGAGTTAAAATTCCAAATATCTAGGCAAGTGTAAATGTAACTATTGGACTTTGTTCTCCAGAATCAGTCAACCATCAATTAATTATCCCATTAATTTATACTACTCATTAAAACCTATTATTTGCAGACATCAGTTCTAATCATTTGGGGGTATATCTGCATAAATTTCTGTAAAACTATACAAATTTAAAACTGTAAAAATTGTCTGCTCTTGTAGAGCTAACATTTTAAGGAGAAATATAAATGAAAACTATAATAAATCAGTAGATTATATAGTATTTTATAAGGTTATAAGTTCTACTTTGTAAAAGTAGTACGAAAATAGAGACAATTAGGAGTGCAGATAGGGGCCTTGTATTATATAACACAGATAACAGATAGAACAAAGGTCCAGTGTGTTGACATACTCTAGGATCAGCAAGAGGCTAATATGAATGGAATGGAGGGAGGGAGGGGACAGTAGTAGATCACGTAGAGAAAAAAGGAGGTAGAGCCATAGCAGGTAAGTAAGCCTTGTATATTAGTTTCCCATCCACTAAAACACCATACAATGGGTTGGCTTAAACAACGGGAATATATTAGCTCACAGTTTTGAGGCTAGGAGAAGTACAAAATCAATGCCTCAGGAAGGCAAGGCTTTCTCCCCAAGGACATGGCATTCCGGTGTTGGCTACCAGTGATCCTTGTCCCTTGACTTTTCTGTGACATGGCAATGCACATAGTGATGTATTTTCCTTTGTTCTTTGAGTTCTGTTGACTTCCAGCATTTTCCTGTGGCTTTCTGCCTATGTCTGAATTTCATTTTGTTTATAAAGGACTGTAATAATGTAAATAAATGAAGAGCAGGAACACTCCCTAATTCATTCTATGATGTCAACAGTGCCTTAAACCAAAGGCAGATAAAGATATGACAAGAAAATAAAATGAAAGACCAATTTCTCTTATGAATATAGTTGCAAAACTCCTCAACAAAATATGAGCAAATTGAATCCAACAGCATATTAAAAGAATTACCTACCATGATAAAGAAAAATTTATCTTAGCAATGTAAGGGTGGTTCAACATAAGAAAATTAATTAATGTAATATACCACATTAACAGAAGAAATTGAAAACATCAAATGATCATCTCAATTGACACAGAAAACACATTTGACAAAATCCAGCCTCCTTTCTAGATAAACACTCTTAGAAAAATAAGAATAGAAGGAACGTTCCCCAACATGATAAAGGGCATACATGAAAAAATCCAGAGTTAACATCATATTTAATCTTAGAAGACTGAAAGTTCTCCCTTTAAGATCAGGAACAAGACAAGGATGCCCACTGTCACCACTGTGATTCAACATTGTACTGGAAGTTCTAACCAGAGCATTCAGGCAAGAAAAAGAAATAAAAAGCATACAAATTGGAAAGGAAGAAATAAACTTTTCATTATTTGCAGATGATATAATCTTATAAATAGAAAGTCATGAAAAATCTACAATAAAGATACTAGAG